>QNQO01010976.1:0-49971 GCA_003290165.1 Berberis thunbergii | reverse complement strand
AAAAAATTTAGTTTGTTCATATTTCTAAATTATACTTTTTGTCTTTGCGCTAAATGTTTCTGTTGTTATTGAATTTCGCGTCCCGGTTTTGGGAAACGGATATCCTACGTGGATTTTAGGATTTCGTTTTTCTCGAAAATCGGGCGTGACAGTTTGGTATCAGAGCATTTGGTTAGCCTAGGCTGGGTAGAGTCTAGTGATCCTCGGAATGTGGATATGGGTGTGTAGGAGTTTGGAAGTCTTAAGATGAAGTGACAAGGTTAAGCTTTGAAACTTTAGCATTGTTGTTTTTTTCTTCGTGAATCTCATGATGAGACTTCATTGACTTATGTGTGCGCGAGTAATCTTATTTATAATGTCAATATTTGCGTGACATTATTCCGTATTGTTTTCTTTTTGGGGTTTTGATATCCGTAGTGTTCACTTAACACTTTCCGTGAATCTCGGGACGACATTCCTTTTTAGTTGTATATAATGTAACACCCCTACTTTTCAATAACAATAAATAATTTATGTTTCAAAAAAATTCAATTGAAATTTGTGTTTTAAAATCTTCTTTTGTTTGACAACTAGTATTTTTCGAAATTCAGTTAACTTTCTTACCTTCCGAATCTCGGGACGAGATTCCATTTAACGTGTGTATAATGTAACATCCCTAATTTTCATAAAGATAATTTATTTTATTTTTAATTAAATAAAATAGGGTTACATTAAATTGATTGTGAATTTCGAAATTAGGGTTTTATTTGGTGAGTTAAAGGGCGGGTGCTCTCAGAATGTTAGTGGGGGCGAATAGCCACCCAAGAGAAAACCCTATTTTTATTTTCTCTCTTCTTCTTTTCCCCTTTTCTCCTTCATGTTTCTCTCCTTCAAATTTCTCTGCCTCCCTCTATCTCGGTCTCTCTTCCTCCCACTCGTTTGCGCTGCGAAGCGAAGAAGAAGACGAAGAGTTCATCTCGCCATTAGAGCACCCGATCTTGTGAGGAATGAAATCGAATGGGGGTGAATGATTCTAGGAAAGATCACTCGAGAAGTACTTGCTGAAAATCTGTTTCTGGTGATGTGAATAAATATGAGGATCCAGGTCAGTAGGATGGAGAACCAAGTGATGGTTCTGGCAAGAAAGATCAGGTAGAAGAGGATATTGGGAAGAAGAAGATTGGTAAGCCTTCTTATCTTTAGTATCTCTGATAATGATGGACACGCGGTTTGGGAATTTTATCCTATTGATGAAGATGGACCTTCATATAATTCCACTTCAGACGGGCTCTCAACCATTGGGAAATGGCAGCTTGTGGATTTGATCGACATGCTTCAGTCGACAGTTTTGGATGGACAGGTAGACAAACAGATCTGGTTTGGTTCCCCAAGGGTACTCTGTCAAGAGTTGCTACAGGTTCAATGCCCCACATTTAATGAAAGTGGGAATAAACTAGCTTAATGGTTGATTGCACAAATCTATTCGGAACTATCAGTGTTGTCTCTGCTCCCTGGGTTGCTAGTGGTCTTGTTGTGTTTAATGGCAGCTATGGAGGTTTGGGGTTTGGGAGAGATTGGAGAAATCAATTAGTTGGCTTGAATATAAATATGTGTTTGAAGAGATTGGAAGATCTGAGCTGAAGGTGTGCGTGTTTGTGTTCTTTTGTTTATAGCGTTTTGAACTCAAATGGATTGAAGAGGATGTTGAAGAAGAAGTGTGATTTAATGGCATTGTTGGCATCAATAGCTCCTGGGTTAGTATTTTCGTCTCTGATTTTATCAGTATCTGCCAATGTTGACAATGGGTTTCCAAGATGAACGGATGATTAATGAGCCTGTGAGCACTTCATTTGAGAAGATGGAGGACATCAACTTGGACGGGAGAGCAAATAATGGCAGCAGAAGCAGTGATGATGAGGTAGTAATAGGAGCGAATGAAGAGTTGGTTGATAGCAGTGCTTTTGTTAATGAGACACCAGAAGCCAGCACAAGCTTCTCTAGTGGCTGTCACGCCAATGAGCTGCTGGTACTTGGTGAACAAATTGGGGTATCCTTTTAGGTATTGCCATCTATTGGTCACCCCATTAAATTGGACCACAATTTGAGGAAAACCACTAAGCCCATTGTGGAAGAAGACAGTTCAGTGAATGCTACCATCATGCCTTCTCAAGACATTTCGATGCAGCTAGAAGAGAAGTCTGTGGCAGAGTTATTCAAAGAACAAGTGGAGCAAGGACATCGACCTTGGGTTTGATTCATTCCATCCTAATGATTTGGGCAGGTTTATGAGACTTCAGTGACTTTGATTTCCCTCTGCTGGGGTTGATGAAGAGCTACAAATGGAGGAGGTGTTGAATGAGGTGAGTTTTCTTCCTCTCCTTACTTTTAACTGTGATTTTTCTTTTCTTTCTTTTTTTTTTACTGTGAGTTCAACCTTCTTGATATTGTTTAAGCAATGTTTTGTTTAATTCTAGTGTTTCTGCACTGAGTATATTAATTGGATTAATGTTATGCTGCTTGATTGAATTAGTAGTTGAGTTGATTGGGTTAGTTTAAACACAATAATATTAAGTCGAAATTGATGCTTGGCGAATGCTTCGTTCTGTAGTGTTGAAATGGATTTCAAAAATGGGTTTGGAACCTATTGCAGTATTCTTACTTTTGATACCAAACACATGTACTCCCTAATACTAATTAAAATGGAATACTCTAATCCAAATTTCCATATATATTCATGATGAGTGACGGTGGGGGTTTAAAGTGGAAAAGAGTAGTGCTGGTTTCTTGAAGATACCAGCAATGGTGTAAGTGGTATTGGTGGATGGGACACATGGTTGTGGGCCTGATCTGCTAAGCCAAGGGTTGGCTTGATGTTGAAAATACTATTGGAAGCACACCTCAAATAAACACTTGGACAGCAGATTGGATGAGTTCTTTTCTGCACTTATCTTGGGCTTCCCCTTGGAAATAAATTATAAAATACTAAGGGGAGAAGGGAAGATTTCATTCCTATTTTGTGAAAATGAAGTTGTAGCTCAACTCAGCCTGAATGGGTTCACTTATGCGACTGTGATTCCGTGTTTGGGTGTGGGGTTCGGTCGCCAATGCACGCGGAGATTGTTAAGGTTGGGGTTGAGTTGTGATGCTTTTGTTGGGATTAATTTGATGAGGATGTATGCGGGAAATGTGTTTTCGTGGACAATATGCTCTCAGGGTATGCTATAATGGAAAGTTGAAGCTTGCAGACAGATTGTTTGATTAGAATGCCTGAGAGGAATCCAGTGTCTTGGACGACTTTGATTTGTGGTTATGTGCGGTATGGTATGGGCGAGGTTGCTAGATGGTTAGCACGCGTTGATTGAGTTTTCGATTCTTGGATTAAAGGTGAGTTTTTCTTCATTTCTTTCTCTTTTACTGTGAGTTCTTCCTTCTTCTTGCCCTTTTTGAATTTGGGTGTGTTTGCGCATTTGCAAATATAATGATGTTGGGATGATTTGGGTTTATGGGGTTTTGTGGATGGTTTGATTTGTTGATTGGGTGGCTGGTTCATGTTGTTTTTTGAAAATAGAATATCCCAATTTACAAAATAGAATGGGTTTTACCTGTGAGAATGGGTTTGCTTTCTTTGTGCATTTTGTTCGTGTTTCTTTGCAACGTTTGTGTTTGAATTCTGTGATGAGTATTTATGGTTTGGAATGTGCAACATCGAATAGAGTGTTTGTATTAGAGATGGGTTACGAAGGGTTGCCCTTGATATGAGCCAATACTTGATGAAGCTATCGATGATCATAATTGTTGTAAGTCATTGGATAAACTTTGACAAATAGTCACAATGCAGTGTTCTTGCGTAATCAAGGACCTGTCGCTCGTTGTAAGTTTTGGTTGTGAATAAGTAATTAGTACAAGAATAGGAGGGGGACAGAGAGGAGGATTACACCTTGTTTTGAAGCTAAAACTCTATTTTACTATTGTTATTAATTTATGATCAATATATGAGTAGTTCATGTCATCATGTCGCAAGGTCATGGTAAGTGGTTAGATCTTCTAATGGCTACTACTAAGTGTGGCTAGTTTTCTATTGTACAATTACCTCTTAGTAGACTTAATTATGATGTGAGACAATCTCCAACATTTTGTCGAGTATTTGGGTATATTAAATGTCGTTTCTTATTAAGGCACTGTAAGCTAAGTTAGCTCACACCGAAATCAGTGTTTAAGAAGGCTATTAGATATGGATTTGTTTGGCTTGGTTAAACTACAGTTAGTAGCTCATAACTATGTTTTTCATATTCTAAGTTAATAGTGATGCTTGAGATGTGAATGGTTGGTGAATACTAATGCATTGTGGTTAATGTGGAGATTGGTATTATCATGCATGTTGACTTGTTTATGCCATTATAAAGATTTTGGATATTTGAATCAAAGAGTGGCTTGATTGCCATATTGTTACATAGCATGATTAATGAATATGCTATGTTTTCCCCAAAAATGTGGGTGGATAGATTGTGAATCAATTTACGAATGACAAATGTCATTGTGGAGGAATATTGAATTATCAAAAATAAATGATATTGGTAATCCTTGATTTCTGAAATTATAAACCACTTGGGCTTGTATCACTTAGAACAACCACATATCTTTTGTTTATGATTTTCCCCTCTCTTACTAGAGAAACTAAATGACCTGCGGGTCGTCTTGCGGAGTTGGGGCACCCATTTCTTACTAGAGAAACTAAAATAACCTTCGGGTTAGTCTTGCGGAAATGTGGTGAGTTTGTATGCCTAAAATAGGCTTTGATATTTATCCGTCAAAAATGTGACGTGAGTTTATGCGCATTGATAGCCCAAGGGTGGCTTTTGGTACTCATATAGTTAGGGTATCCGCGATGCATGCCTGTATATGATGTCCCCACTTAGGCATGGATGACGGAGTAGTCCTCCTTTATATGAGAGAGGCATACGGGCATGTATGTTCGGCACGGAGGTGGTGCGAATGTGGTATCGTCTAAGTGATCAATCCATTAAAAAGATGAACCTAATTCAAATAAAAAGAATAAATGACGTTGCATTGTTTATATTTCTTTTTATGCAGGATGGCAAGACCACTAATATTTCTGCAGGCCCGACTTGCCATAGTCAACTCCTATAGGGTAAGTACAGGTAAATGCATATTTATATATTAGGAAGATGATATGATTGCCTCGTTGAGGAACTAAATTCCTTGGACTGCGTTTTCTTGCATCACACCTTTGCCTCGTTGAGGAACTACCTATTGGTGTGATGGTTGGTTGTTTGTGTTTCGCTTGATGTTTATGATGTACGATTTTATTGATTTTTGGGATGAAGATTTCTCACACCAGCTTTATTGCTGACCCAAGTGAGCTTTTGCTTCTTGGGTACATTCCCTTGGGAATGTAGCCAATTAGCTTTTCAGGTTCAGAGACTTTTGAGCAGCGTTACGGGAGTTCCGCTAGTGAGGCTAGCGACGTCAGTTATTCCTGGTTAGAGTTTTGTAAAAAATTTAGTTTGTTCATATTTTCTAAATTATACTTTTTGTCTTTGCTGCTAAATGTTTCTGTTGTTATTGAATTTCGCGTCCCGGGTTTTGGGGAAACGGATAATCCTACGTGGATTTTAGGATTTCGTTTTTCTCGAAAATCGGGGCGTGACAGTTTGGTATCAGAGCATTTGGTTAGCCTAGCTGGGGTAGAGTCTAGGTGATCCTCGGAATGTGGATATGGGTGTGTAGGAGTTTGGAAGTCTTAAGATGAAGTGACAAGGTTAAGCTTTGAAACTTTAGCATTGTTGTTTTTTTCTTCGTGAATCTCATGATGAGACTTCCATTGACTTATGTGTGCGCGAGTAATCTTATTTATAATGTCAATATTTGCGTGACATTATTCCGTATTGTTTTCTTTTGGGGTTTTGATATCCGTAGTGTTCACTTAACACTTTCCGTGAATCTCGGGACGACATTCCTTTTTAATTGTATATAATGTAACACCCCTACTTTTTCAATAACAATAAATAATTTATGTTTCAAAAAAATTCAATTGAAATTTGTGTTTTAAAATCTTCTTTTGTTTGACAACTAGTATTTTTCGAAATTCAGTTAACTTCTTACCTTCCGAATCTCGGGACGAGATTCCATTTAACGTGTGTATAATGTAACATCCCTAATTTTCATAAAGATAATTTATTTTATTTTTAATTAAATAAAATAGGGTTACATTAAATTGATTGTGAATTTCGAAATTAGGGTTTTATTTGGTGAGTTAAAGGGCGGGTGCTCTCAGAATGTTAGTGGGGGCGAATAGCCACCCAAGAGAAAACCCTATTTTATTTTCTTTCTCCTTCTTCTTTTCCCCTTTTCTCCTTCATGTTTCTCTCCTTCAAATTCTCTGCCTCCCTCTATCTCGGTCTCTCTTCCTCCCACTCGTTTGCGCTGCGAAGCGAAGAAGAAGACGAAGAGTTCATCTCGCCATTAGAGCACCCGATCTTGTGAGGAATGAAATCGAATGGGGGTGAATGATTCTAGGAAAGAGCACTCGAGAAAGTACTTGCTGAAAATCTGTTTCTGGTGATGTGAATAAATATGAGGATCCAGGTCAGTAGGATGGAGAACCAAGTGATGGTTCTGGCAAGAAAGATCAGGTAGAAGAGATATTGGGAAGAAGAAGATTGGTAAGCCTTCTTATCTTTAGTATCTCTGATAATGATGGACACGCGGTTTGGGAATTTTATCCTATTGATGAAGATGGACCTTCATATAACTTCCACTTCAGACGGGCTCTCAACCATTGGGAAATGGCAGCTTGTGGATTTGATCGACATGCTTCAGTCGACAGTTTTGGATGGACAGGTAGACAAACAGATCTGGTTTGGTTCCCCAAGGGTACTCTGTCAAGAGTTGCTACAGGTTCAATGCCCCACATTTAATGAAAGTGGGAATAAACTAGCTTAATGGTTGATTGCACAAATCTATTCGGAACTATCAGTGTTGTCTCTGCTCCCTGGGTTGCTAGTGGTCTTGTTGTGTTTAATGGCAGCTATGGAGGTTTGGGGTTTGGGAGAGATTGGAGAAATCAATTAGTTGGCTTGAATATAAATATATGTGTTTGAAGAGATTGGAAGATCTGAGCTGAAGGTGTGCGTGTTTGTGTTCTTTTGTTTATAGCGTTTTGAACTCAAATGGATTGAAGAGGATGTTGAAGAAGAAGTGTGATTTAATGGCATTGTTGGCATCAATAGCTCCTGGGTTAGTATTTTCGTCTCTGATTTATCAGTATCTGCCAATGTTGACAATGGGTTCCAAGATGAACGGATGATTAATGAGCCTGTGAGCACTTCATTTGAGAAGATGGAGGACATCAACTTGGACGGGAGAGCAAATAATGGCAGCAGAAGCAGTGATGATGAGGTAGTAATAGGAGCGAATGAAGAGTTGGTTGATAGCAGTGCTTTTGTTAATGAGACACCAGAAGCCAGCACAAGCTTCTCTAGTGGCTGTCACGCCAATGAGCTGCTGGTACTTGGTGAACAAATTGGGGTATCCTTTTAGGTATTGCCATCTATTGGTCACCCCATTAAAGTGGACCACAATTTGAGGAAAACCACTAAGCCCATTGTGGAAGAAGACAGTTCAGTGAATGCTACCATCATGCCTTCTCAAGACATTTCGATGCAGCTAGAAGAGAAGTCTGTGGCAGAGTTATTCAAAGAACAAGTGGAGCAAGACATCGACCTTGGGTTTGATTCATTCCATCCTAATGATTTTGGGCAGGTTTATGACGACTTCAGTGACTTTGATTTCCCTCTTGCTGGGGTTGATGAGAGCTACAAAATGGAGGAGGTGTTGAATGAGGTGAGTTTTCTTCCTCTCCTTTACTTTTACTGTGAGTTTTCTTCTTTTCTTTCTTTTTTTTACTGTGAGTTCAACCTTTCTTGATATTGTTTAAGCAATGTTTTGTTTAATTCTAGTGTTTCTGCACTGAGTACTATTAATTGGATTAATGTTATGCTGCTTTGATTGAATTAGTAGTTGAGTTGATTGGGTTAGTTAAAACACAATAATATTAAGTCGAAATTGATGCTTGGCGAATGCTTCGGTTCTGTAGTGTTGAAATGGATTTCAAAAATGGGTTTGGAACCTATTGCAGTATTCTTACTTTTGATACCAACACATGTACTCCCTAATACTAATTAAAAATGGAATACTCTAATCCAAATTTCCATATTATATTCATGATGAGTGACGGTGGGGGTTTAAGTGGAAAAGAGTAGTACTGGTTTCTTGAAAGAATACCAGCAATGGTGTAGTGGTATTGGTGGATGGGGACACATGGTTGTGGGCCTGATCTGCCTAAGCCCAAGGGTTTGGCTTTGATGTTGAAAATACTATTGGAAGCACACCTCAAATAAACACTTGGACAGCAGATTGGATTGAGTTCTTTTCTGCACTTATCTTGGGCTTCCCCTTGGAGATAAATTATAAAATACTAAGGGGAGAAGGGAAGATGTCATTTCCTATTTTGTGAAAATGAGTTGTAGCTCAACTCAGCCTGATGGGTTCACTTATGCGACTGTGATTCCGTGTTTGGGTGTGGGGTTCGGTCGCCAAGTGCACGCGGAGATTGTTAAGGTTGGGTTGAGTTGTGATGCTTTTGTTGGGATTAATTTGATGAGGATGTATGCGGGAAATGTGTTTTCGTGGAACAATATGCTCTCAGGGTATGCTATAATGGGAAAGTTGAAGCTTGCAGAGAGATTGTTTGATAGAATGCCTGAGAGGAATCCAGTGTCTTGGACGACTTTGATTTGTGGTTATGTGCGGTATGGTATGGGCGAGGTTGCTAGATGGTTAGCGCGCGTTGATTGAGTTTCGATTCTTGGATTAAAGGTGAGTTTTTCTTCATTTCTTTCTCTTTTACTGTGAGTTCTTCCTTCTTCTTGCCCTTTTTGAATTTTGGGTGTGTTTGCGCATTTGCAAATATAATGATGTTGGGATGATTTGGGTTTATGGGGTTTTGTTGGATGGTTTGATTTGTTGATTGGGTGGCTGGTTCATGTTGTTTCTTGAAAATAGAATATCCCCAATTTACAAAAATAGAATGGGTTTTACCTGTGAGAATGGGTTTGCTTTCTTTGTGCATTTTGTTCGTGTTTCTTTGCAACGTTTGTGTTTGAATTCTGTGATGAGTATTTATGGTTTTGGAATGTGCAACATCGAATAGAGTGTTTGTATTAGAGATGGGTTACGAAGGGTTGCCCTTGATATGAGCCAATACTTGATGAAGCTATCGATGATCATAAATTTGTTGTAAGTCATTGGATAAACTTTGACAAATAGTCACAATGCAGTGTTCTTGCGTAATCAAGGACCTGTCGCTCGTTGTAAGTTTTGGTTGTGAATAAGTAATTTAGTACAAGAATAGGAGGGGGACAGAGAGGAGGATTACACCTTGTTTTTGAAGCTAAAACTCTATTTTACTATTGTTATTAATTTATGATCAATATTATAGAGTAGTTCATTGTCATCATGTCGCAAGGTCATGGTAAGTGGTTAGATCTTCTAATGGCTACTACTAAAGTGTGGCTAGTTTTCTATTGTACAATTACCTCTTAGTAGGACTTAATTATGATGTGAGACAATCTCCAACATTTTGTCGAGTATTTGGGTATATTAAATGTCGTTTCTTATTAAGGCACTGTAAGCTAAGTTAGCTCACACCGAAATCAGTGTTTAAGAAAGGCTATTAGATATGGATTTGTTTGGCTTGGTTAAACTACAGTTAGTAGCTCATAACTATGTTTTTCATATTCTAAGTTAATAGTGATGCTTGAGATGTGAATGGTTGGTGAATACTAATGCATTGTGGTTAATGTGGAGATTGGTATTATCATGCATGTTGACTTGTTTATGCATTATAAAGATTTTGGATATTTGAATCAAGGAGTGGCTTGATTGCCATATTGTTACATAGCATGATTAATGAATATGCTATGTTTTCCCCAAAAATGTGGGTGGATAGATTGTGAATCAATTTACGAATGACAAAATGTCATTGTGGAAGAATATTGAATTATCAAAAATAAATGATATTGGTAATCCTTGATTTCTGAAATTATAAACCACTTGGGCTTGTATCACTTAGAACAACCACATATCTTTTGTTTATGATTTTCCCCTCTCTTACTAGAGAAACTAAATGACCTGCGGGTCGTCTTGCGGAGTTGGGGCACCCATTTCTTACTAGAGAAACTAAAATAACCTTCGGGTTAGTCTTGCGGAAATGTGGTGAGTTTGTATGCCTAAAATAGGCTTTGATATTTATCCGTCAAAAATGTGACGTGAGTTTATGCGCATTGATAGCCCAAGGGTGGCTTTTGGTACTCATATAGTTAGGGGTATCCGCGATGCATGCCTGTATGTGATGTCCCCACTTAGGCATGGATGACGGAGTAGTCCTCCTTTATATGAGAGAGGCATACGGGCATGTATGTTCGGCACGGAGGTGGTGCGAATGTGGTATCGTCTAAGTGATCAATCCGTTAAAAAGATGAACCTAATTCAAATAAAAAGAATAAATGACGTTGCATTGTTTATATTTCTTTTTATGCAGGATGGCAAGACCACTAATATTTCTGCAGGCCCGACTTGCCATAGTCAACTCCTATAGGGTAAGTACAGGTAAATGCATATTTACATATTAGGAAGATGATATGATTGCCTCGTTGAGGAACTAAATTCCTTGGACTGCGTTTTCTTGCATCACACCTTTGCCTCGTTGAGGAACTACCTATTGGTGTGATGGTTGGTTGTTTGTGTTTCGCTTGATGTTTATGATGTACGATTTTATTGATTTTTGGGATGAAGATTTCTCACACCAGCTTTATTGCTGACCCAAGTGAGCTTTTGCTTCTTGGGTACATTCCCTTGGGAATGTAGCCAATTAGCTTTTCAGGTTCAGAGACTTTTGAGCAGCGTTACGGGAGTTCCGCTAGTGAGGCTAGCGACGTCAGTTATTCCTGGTTAGAGTTTTGTAAAAAATTTTAGTTTGTTCATATTTTCTAAATTATACTTTTTGTCTTTGCTGCTAAATGTTTCTGTTGTTATTGAATTTCGCGTCCCGGGTTTTGGGGAAACGGATAATCCTACGTGGATTTTAGGATTTCGTTTTTCTCGAAAATCGGGGCGTGACAGTTTGGTATCAGAGCATTTGGTTAGCCTAGGCTGGGGTAGAGTCTAGGTGATCCTCGGAATGTGGATATGGGTGTGTAGGAGTTTGGAAGTCTTAAGATGAAGTGACAAGGTTAAGCTTTGAAACTTTAGCATTGTTGTTTTTTCTTCGTGAATCTCATGATGAGACTTCATTGACTTATGTGTGCGCGAGTAATCTTATTTATAATGTCAATATTTGCGTGACATTATTCCGTATTGTTTTCTTTTTGGGGTTTTGATATCCGTAGTGTTCACTTAACACTTTCCGTGAATCTCGGGACGACATTCCTTTTTAATTGTATATAATGTAACACCCCTACTTTTTCAATAACAATAAATAATTTATGTTTCAAAAAAATTCAATTGAAATTTGTGTTTTAAAATCTTCTTTTGTTTGACAACTAGTATTTTTCGAAATTCAGTTAACTTTCTTACCTTCCGAATCTCGGGACGAGATTCCATTGAACGTGTGTATAATGTAACATCCCTAATTTTCATAAAGATAATTTATTTTATTTTTAATTAAATAAAATAGGGTTACATTAAATTGATTGTGAATTTCGAAATTAGGGTTTTATTTGGTGAGTTAAAGGGCGGGTGCTCTCAGAATGTTAGTGGGGGCGAATAGCCACCCAAGAGAAAACCCTATTTTTATTTTCTTTCTCCTTCTTCTTTTCCCCTTTTCTCCTTCATGTTTCTCTCCTTCAAATTTCTCTGCCTCCCTCTATCTCGGTCTCTCTTCCTCCCACTCATTTGCGCTGCGAAGCGAAGAAGAAGACGAAGAGTTCATCTCGCCATTAGAGCACCCGATCTTGTGAGGAATGAAATCGAATGGGGGTGAATGATTCTAGGAAAGAGCACTCGAGAAGTACTTGCTGAAAATCTGTTTCTGGTGATGTGAATAAATATGAGGATCCAGGTCAGTAGGATGGAGAACCAAGTGATGGTTCTGGCAAGAAAGATCAGGTAGAAGAGGATATTGGGAAGAAGAAGATTGGTAAGCCTTCTTATCTTTAGTATCTCTGATAATGATGGACACGCGGTTTGGGAATTTTATCCTATTGATGAAGATGGACCTTCATATAACTTCCACTTCAGACGGGCTCTCAACCATTGGGAAATGGCAGCTTGTGGATTTGATCGACATGCTTCAGTCGACAGTTTTGGATGGACAGGTAGACAAACAGATCTGGTTTGGTTCCCCAAGGGTACTCTGTCAAGAGTTGCTACAGGTTCAATGCCCCACATTTAATGAATAAACTAGCTTAATGGTTGATTGCACAAATCTATTCGGAACTATCAGTGTTGTCTCTGCTCCCTGGGTTGCTAGTGGTCTTGTTGTGTTTAATGGCAGCTATGGAGGTTTGGGGTTTGGGAGAGATTGGAGAAATCAATTAGTTGGCTTGAATATAAATATATGTGTTTGAAGAGATTGGAAGATCTGAGCTGAAGGTGTGCGTGTTTGTGTTCTTTTGTTTATAGCGTTTTGAACTCAAATGGATTGAAGAGGATGTTGAAGAAGAAGTGTGATTTAATGGCATTGTTGGCATCAATAGCTCCTGGGTTAGTATTTTCGTCTCTGATTTTATCAGTATCTGCCAATGTTGACAATGGGTTTCCAAGATGAACGGATGATTAATGAGCCTGTGAGCACTTCATTTGAGAAGATGGAGGACATCAACTTGGACGGGAGAGCAAATAATGGCAGCAGAAGCAGTGATGATGAGGTAGTAATAGGAGCGAATGAAGAGTTGGTTGATAGCAGTGCTTTTGTTAATGAGACACCAGAAGCCAGCACAAGCTTCTCTAGTGGCTGTCACGCCAATGAGCTGCTGGTACTTGGTGAACAAATTGGGGTATCCTTTTAGGTATTGCCATCTATTGGTCACCCCATTAAAGTGGACCACAATTTGAGGAAAACCACTAAGCCCATTGTGGAAGAAGACAGTTCAGTGAATGCTACCATCATGCCTTCTCAAGACATTTCGATGCAGCTAGAAGAGAATTCTGTGGCAGAGTTATTCAAAGAACAAGTGGAGCAAGACATCGACCTTGGGTTTGATTCATTCCATCCTAATGATTTTGGGCAGGTTTATGACGACTTCAGTGACTTTGATTTCCCTCTTGCTGGGGTTGATGAGAGCTACAAAATGGAGGAGGTGTTGAATGAGGTGAGTTTTCTTCCTCTCCTTTACTTTTACTGTGATTTTTCTTCTTTTCTTTCTTTTTTTTTACTGTGAGTTCAACCTTTCTTGATATTGTTTAAGCAATGTTTTGTTTAATTCTAGTGTTTCTGCACTGAGTACTATTAATTGGATTAATGTTATGCTGCTTTGATTGAATTAGTAGTTGAGTTGATTGGGTTAGTTAAAACACAATAATATTAAGTCGAAATTGATGCTTGGCGAATGCTTCGGTTCTGTAGTGTTGAAATGGATTTCAAAAATGGGTTTGGAACCTATTGCAGTATTCTTACTTTTGATACCAACACATGTACTCCCTAATACTAATTAAAATGGAATACTCTAATCCAAATTTCCATATTATATTCATGATGAGTGACGGTGGGGGTTTAAGTGGAAAAGGGTAGTGCTGGTTTCTTGAAAGAATACCAGCAATGGTGTAGTGGTATTGGTGGATGGGACACATGGTTGTGGGCCTGATCTGCCTAAGCCCAAGGGTTTGGCTTTGATGTTGAAAATACTATTGGAAGCACACCTCAAATAAACACTTGGACAGCAGATTGGATTGAGTTCTTTTCTGCACTTATCTTGGGCTTCCCCTTGGAGATAAATTACAAAAATACTAAGGGGAGAAGGGAAGATGTCATTTCCTATTTTGTGAAAATGAGTTGTAGCTCAACTCAGCCTGATGGGTTCACTTATGCGACTGTGATTCCGTGTTTGGGTGTGGGGTTCGGTCGCCAAGTGCACGCGGAGATTGTTAAGGTTGGGTTGAGTTGTGATGCTTTTGTTGGGATTAATTTGATGAGGATGTATGCGGGAAATGTGTTTTCGTGGAACAATATGCTCTCAGGGTATGCTATAATGGGAAAGTTGAAGCTTGCAGACAGATTGTTTGATAGAATGCCTGAGAGGAATCCAGTGTCTTGGACGACTTTGATTTGTGGTTATGTGCGGTATGGTATGGGCGAGGTTGCTAGATGGTTAGCGCGCGTTGATTGAGTTTCGATTCTTGGATTAAAGGTGAGTTTTTCTTCATTTCTTTCTCTTTTACTGTGAGTTCTTCCTTCTTCTTGCCCTTTTTGAATTTTGGGTGTGTTTGCGCATTTGCAAATATAATGATGTTGGGATGATTTGGGTTTATGGGGTTTTGTCGGATGGTTTGATTTGTTGATTGGGTGGCTGGTTCATGTTGTTTTTTGAAAATAGAATATCCCCAATTTACAAAAATAGAATGGGTTTTACCTGTGAGAATGGGTTTGCTTTCTTTGTGCATTTTGTTCGTGTTTCTTTGCAACGTTTGTGTTTGTATTCTGTGATGAGTATTTATGGTTTTGGAATGTGCAACATCGAATAGAGTGTTTGTATTAGAGATGGGTTACGAAGGGTTGCCCTTGATATGAGCCAATACTTGATGAAGCTATCGATGATCATAAATTTGTTGTAAGTCATTGGATAAACTTTGACAAATAGTCACAATGCAGTGTTCTTGCGTAATCAAGGACCTGTCGCTCGTTGTAAGTTTTGGTTGTGAATAAGTAATTTAGTACAAGAATAGGAGGGGGACAGAGAGGAGGATTACACCTTGTTTTTGAAGCTAAAACTCTATTTTACTATTGTTATTAATTTATGATCAATATTATAGAGTAGTTCATTGTCATCATGTCGCAAGGTCATGGTAAGTGGTTAGATCTTCTAATGGCTACTACTAAAGTGTGGCTAGTTTTCTATTGTACAATTACCTCTTAGTAGGACTTAATTATGATGTGAGACAATCTCCCACATTTTGTCGAGTATTTGGGTATATTAAATGTCGTTTCTTATTAAGGCACTGTAAGCTAAGTTAGCTCACACCGAAATCAGTGTTTAAGAAAGGCTATTAGATATGGATTTGTTTGGCTTGGTTAAACTACAGTTAGTAGCTCATAACTATGTTTTCATATTCTAAGTTAATAGTGATGCTTGAGATGTGAATGGTTGGTGAATACTAATGCATTGTGGTTAATGTGGAGATTGGTATTATCATGCATGTTGATTTGTTTATGCATTATAAAGATTTTGGATATTTGAATCAAGGAGTGGCTTGATTGCCATATTGTTACATAGCATGATTAATGAATATGCTATGTTTTCCCCAAAAATGTGGGTGGATAGATTGTGAATCAATTTACGAATGACAAAATGTCATTGTGGAGGAATATTGAATTATCAAAAATAAATGATATTGGTAATCCTTGATTTCTGAAATTATAAACCACTTGGGCTTGTATCACTTAGAACTACCACATCTCTTTTGTTTATGATTTTCCCCTCTCTTACTAGAGAAACTAAATGACCTACGGGTCGTCTTGCGGAGTTGGGGCACCCATTTCTTACTAGAGAAACTAAAATAACCTTCGGGTTAGTCTTGCGGAAATGTGGTGAGTTTGTATGCCTAAAATAGGCTTTGATATTTATCCGTCAAAAATGTGACGTGAGTTTATGCGCATTGATAGCCCAAGGGTGGCTTTTGGTACTCATATAGTTAGGGGTATCCGCGATGCATGCCTGTATGTGATGTCCCCACTTAGGCATGGATGACGGAGTAGTCCTCCTTTATATGAGAGAGGCATACGGGCATGTATGTTCGGCACGGAGGTGGTGCGAATGTAGTATCGTCTAAGTGATCAATCCGTTAAAAAGATGAACCTAATTCAAATAAAAAGAATAAATGACGTTGCATTGTTTATATTTCTTTTTATGCAGGATGGCAAGACCACTAATATTTCTGCAGGCCCGACTTGCCATAGTCAACTCCTATAGGGTAAGTACAGGTAAATGCATATTTACATATTAGGAAGATGATATGATTGCCTCGTTGAGGAACTAAATTCCTTGGACTGCGTTTTCTTGCATCACACCTTTGCCTCGTTGAGGAACTACCTATTGGTGTGATGGTTGGTTGTTTGTGTTTCGCTTGATGTTTATGATGTACAATTTTATTGATTTTTGGGATGAAGATTTCTCACACCAGCTTTATTGCTGACCCAAGTGAGCTTTTGCTTCTTGGGTACATTCCCTTGGGAATGTAGCCAATTAGCTTTTCAGGTTCAGAGACTTTTGAGCAGCGTTACGGGAGTTCCGCTAGTGGGGCTAGCGACGTCAGTTATTCCTGGTTAGAGTTTTGTAAAAAAATTTAGTTTGTTCATATTTTCTAAATTATACTTTTTGTCTTTGCTGCTAAATGTTTCTGTTGTTATTGAATTTCGCGTCCCGAGTTTTGGGAAAACGGATAATCCTACGTGGATTTTAGGATTTCGTTTTTCTCGAAAATCGGGGCGTGACAGTTTGGTATCAGAGCATTTGGTTAGCCTAGGCTGGGGTAGAGTCTAGGTGATCCTCGGAATGTGGATATGGGTGTGTAGGAGTTTGGAAGTCTTAAGATGAAGTGACAAGGTTAAGCTTTGAAACTTTAGCATTGTTGTTTTTTTCTTCGTGAATCTCATGATGAGACTTCATTGACTTATGTGTGCGCGAGTAATCTTATTTATAATGTCAATATTTGTGTGACATTATTACGTATTGTTTTCTTTTTGGGGTTTTGATATCCGTAGTGTTCACTTAACACTTTCCGTGAATCTCGGGACGAGATTCCTTTTTAGTTGTATATAATGTAACACCCCTACTTTTTCAATAACAATAAATAATTTATGTTTCAAAAAAATTCAATTGAAATTTGTGTTTTAAAATCTTCTTTTGTTTGACAACTAGTATTTTTCGAAATTCAGTTAACTTTCTTACCTTCCGAATCTCGGGACGAGATTCCATTTAACGTGTGTATAATGTAACATCCCTAATTTTCATAAAGATAATTTATTTTATTTTTAATTAAATAAAATAGGGTTACATTAAATTGATTGTGAATTTCGAAATTAAGGTTTTATTTGGTGAGTTAAAAGGCGGGTGCTCTCAGAATGTTAGTGGGGGTGAATAGCCACCCAAGAGAAACCCTATTTTTATTTTCTTTCTCCTTCTTCTTTTCCCCTTTTCTCCTTCATGTTTCTCTCCTTCAAATTTCTCTGCCTCCCTCTATCTCGGTCTCTCTTCCTCCCACTCGTTTGCGCTGCGAAGCGAAGAAGAAGACGAAGAGTTCATCTCGCCATTAGAGCACCCGATCTTGTGAGGAATGAAATCGAATGGGGGTGAATGATTCTAGGAAAGAGCACTCGAGAAGTACTTGCTGAAAATCTGTTTCTGGTGATGTGAATAAATATGAGGATCCAGGTCAGTAGGATGGAGAACCAAGTGATGGTTCTTGCAAGAAAGATCAGGTAGAAGAGGATATTGGGAAGAAGAAGATTGGTAAGCCTTCTTATCTTTAGTATCTCTGATAATGATGGACACGCGGTTTGGGAATTTTATCCTATTGATGAAGATGGACCTTCATATAACTTCCACTTCAGACGGGCTCTCAACCATTGGGAAATGGCAGCTTGTGGATTTGATCGACATGCTTCAGTCGACAGTTTTGGATGGACAGGTAGACAAACAGATCTGGTTTGGTTCCCCAAGGGTACTCTGTCAAGAGTTGCTACAGGTTCAATGCCCCACATTTAATGAAAGTGGGAATAAACTAGCTTAATGGTTGATTGCACAAATCTATTCGGAACTATCAGTGTTGTCTCTGCTCCCTGGGTTGCTAGTGGTCTTGTTGTGTTTAATGGCAGCTATGGAGGTTTGGGGTTTGGGAGAGATTGGAGAAATCAATTAGTTGGCTTGAATATAAATATATGTGTTTGAAGAGATTGGAAGATCTGAGCTGAAGGTGTGCGTGTTTGTGTTCTTTTGTTTATAGCGTTTTGAACTCAAATGGATTGAAGAGGATGTTGAAGAAGAAGTGTGATTTAATGGCATTGTTGGCATCAATAGCTCCTGGGTTAGTATTTTCGTCTCTGATTTTATCAGTATCTGCCAATGTTGACAATGGGTTTCCAAGATGAACGGATGATTAATGAGCCTGTGAGCACTTCATTTGAGAAGATGGAGGACATCAACTTGGACGGGAGAGCAAATAATGGCAGCAGAAGCAGTGATGATGAGGTAGTAATAGGAGTGAATGAAGAGTTGGTTGATAGCAGTGCTTTTGTTAATGAGACACCAGAAGCCAGCACAAGCTTCTCTAGTGGCTGTCACGCCAATGAGCTGCTGGTACTTGGTGAACAAATTGGGGTATCCTTTTAGGTATTGCCATCTATTGGTCCAACCATTAAAGTGAACCACAATTTGAGGAAAACCACTAAGCCCATTGAGGAAGAAGACAGTTCAGTGAATGCTACCATCATGCCTTCTCAAGACATTTCGATGCAGCTAGAAGAGAAGTCTGTGGCAGAGTTATTCAAAGAACAAGTGGAGCAAGACATCGACCTTGGGTTTGATTCATTCCATCCTAATGATTTTGGGCAGGTTTATGACGACTTCAGTGACTTTGATTTCCCTCTTGCTGGGGTTGATGAGAGCTACAAAATGGAGGAGGTGTTGAATGAGGTGAGTTTTCTTCCTCTCCTTTACTTTTACTGTGAGTTTTCTTCTTTTCTTTCTTTTTTTTTACTGTGAGTTCAACCTTTCTTGATATTGTTTAAGCAATGTTTTGTTTAATTCTAGTGTTTCTGCACTGAGTACTATTAATTGGATTAATGTTATGCTGCTTTGATTGAATTAGTAGTTGAGTTGATTGGGTTAGTTAAAACACAATAATATTAAGTCGAAATTGATGCTTGGCGAATGCTTCGGTTCTGTAGTGTTGAAATGGATTTCAAAAATGGGTTTGGAACCTATTGCAGTATTCTTACTTTTGATACCAACACATGTACTCCCTAATACTAATTAAAATGGAATACTCTAATCCAAATTTCCATATTAAATTCATGATGAGTGACGGTGGGGGTTTAAGTGGAAAAGGGTAGTGCTGGTTTCTTGAAAGAATACCAGCAATGGTGTAGTGGTATTGGTGGATGGGGACACATGGTTGTGGGCATGATCTGCCTAAGCCCAAGGGTTTGGCTTTGATGTTGAAAATACTATTGGAAGCACACCTCAAATAAACACTTGGACAGCAGATTGGATTGAGTTCTTTTCTGCACTTATCTTGGGCTTCCCCTTGGAGATAAATTATAAAATACTAAGGGGAGAAGGGAAGATGTCATTTCCTATTTTGTGAAAATGAGTTGTAGCTCAACTCAGCCTGATGGGTTCACTTATGCGACTGTGATTTCGTGTTTGGGTGTGGGGTTCGGTCGCCAAGTGCACGCGGAGATTGTTAAGGTTGGGTTGAGTTGTGATGCTTTTGTTGGGATTAATTTGATGAGGATGTATGCGGGAAATGTGTTTTCGTGGAACAATATGCTCTCAGGGTATGCTATAATGGGAAAGTTGAAGCTTGCAGAGAGATTGTTTGATAGAATGCCTGAGAGGAATCCAGTGTCTTGGACGACTTTGATTTGTGGTTATGTGCGGTATGGTATGGGCGAGGTTGCTAGATGGTTAGCGCGCGTTGATTGAGTTTCGATTCTTGGATTAAAGGTGAGTTTTTCTTCATTTCTTTCTCTTTTACTGTGAGTTCTTCCTTCTTCTTGCCCTTTTTGAATTTTGGGTGTGTTTGCGCATTTGCAAATATAATGATGTTGGGATGATTTGGGTTTATGGGGTTTTGTTGGATGGTTTGATTTGTTGATTGGGTGGCTGGTTCATGTTGTTTCTTGAAAATAGAATATCCCCAATTTACAAAAATAGAATGGGTTTTACCTGTGAGAATGGGTTTGCTTTCTTTGTGCATTTTGTTCGTGTTTCTTTGCAACGTTTGTGTTTGAATTCTGTGATGAGTATTTATGGTTTTGGAATGTGCAACATCGAATAGAGTGTTTGTATTAGAGATGGGTTACGAAGGGTTGCCCTTGATATGAGCCAATACTTGATGAAGCTATCGATGATCATAAATTTGTTGTAAGTCATTGGATAAACTTTGACAAATAGTCACAATGCAGTGTTCTTGTGTAATCAAGGACCTGTCGCTCGTTGTAAGTTTTGGTTGTGAATAAGTAATTTAGTACAAGAATAGGAGGGGGACAGAGAGGAGGATTACACCTTGTTTTTGAAGCTAAAACTCTATTTTACTATTGTTATTAATTTATGATCAATATTATAGAGTAGTTCATTGTCATCATGTCGCAAGGTCATGGTAAGTGGTTAGATCTTCTAATGGCTACTACTAAAGTGTGGCTAGTTTTCTATTGTACAATTACCTCTTAGTAGGACTTAATTATGATGTGAGACAATCTCCCACATTTTGTCGAGTATTTGGGTATATTAAATGTCGTTTCTTATTAAGGCACTGTAAGCTAAGTTAGCTCACACCGAAATCAGTGTTTAAGAAAGGCTATTAGATATGGATTTGTTTGGCTTGGTTAAACTACAGTTAGTAGCTCATAACTATGTTTTTCATATTCTAAGTTAATAGTGATGTTTGAGATGTGAATGGTTGGTGAATACTAATGCATTGTGGTTAATGTGGAGATTGGTATTATCATGCATGTTGACTTGTTTATGCATTATAAAGATTTTGGATATTTGAATCAAGGAGTGGCTTGATTGCCATATTGTTACATAGCATGATTAATGAATATGCTATGTTTTCCCCAAAATGTGGGTGGATAGATTGTGAATCAATTTACGAATGACAAAATGTCATTGTGGAGGAATATTGAATTATCAAAATAAATGATATTGGTAATCCTTGATTTCTGAAATTATAAACCACTTGGGCTTGTATCACTTAGAACTACCACATCTCTTTTGTTTATGATTTTCCCCTCTCTTACTAGAGAAACTAAATGACCTGCGGGTCGTCTTGCGGAGTTGGGGCACCCATTTCTTACTAGAGAAACTAAAATAACCTTCGGGTTAGTCTTGCGGAAATGTGGTGAGTTTGTATGCCTAAAATAGGCTTTGATATTTATCCGTCAAAATGTGACGTGAGTTTATGCGCATTGATAGCCCAAGGGTGGCTTTTGGTACTCATATAGTTAGGGGTATCCGCGATGCATGCCTATATGTGATGTCCCCACTTAGGCATGGATGACGGAGTAGTCCTCCTTTATATGAGAGAGGCATACGGGCATGTATGTTCGGCACGGAGGTGGTGCGAATGTGGTATCGTCTAAGTGATCAATCCGTTAAAAAGATGAACCTAATTCAAATAAAAAGAATAAATGACGTTGCATTGTTTATATTTCTTTTTATGCAGGATGGCAAGTCCACTAATATTTCTGCAGGTCCGACTTGCCATAGTCAACTCCTATAGGGTAAGTACAGGTAAATGCATATTTACATATTAGGAAGATGATATGATTGCCTCGTTGAGGAACTAAATTCCTTGGACTGCGTTTCTTGCATCACACCTTTGCCTCGTTGAGGAACTACCTATTGGTGTGATGGTTGGTTGTTTGTGTTTCGCTTGATGTTTATGATGTACGATTTTATTGATTTTTGGGATGAAGATTTCTCACACCAGCTTTATTGCTGACCCAAGTGAGCTTTTGCTTCTTGGGTACATTCCCTTGGGAATGTAGCCAATTAGCTTTTCAGGTTCAAAGACTTTTGAGCAGCGTTACGGGAGTTCCCCTAGTGGGGCTAGCGACGTCAGTTATTCCTGGTTAGAGTTTTGTAAAAAAAATTAGTTTGTTCATATTTTCTAAATTATAATTTTTGTCTTTGCTGCTAAATGTTTCTGTTGTTATTGAATTTCGCGTCCCGAGTTTTGGGGAAACGGATAATCCTACGTGGATTTTAGGATTTCGTTTTTCTCGAAAATCGGGGCGTGACAGGTAATAATTGTATCATACCCGGCTTAAAATCTAGCTTTGGTGTACTTGGTGCAAACATGATACATGATGGAGTAGCAGTGCGCGTGGGGTGGAGATAGTCCTTTAGCGACCGAACATGATCATCTTCGTGATTACTCATGGTGTTAGAAGTATGACTTAATTCGGTTTCAATGTGAATTTGTGGGTTAACTAAATTTGGAACCCTGATTAGTCTCCCTACGTGGTCTCTATTCCAACTCACGCCCCCAATGTTTTTTTTTTTTAGAAATAAAATAAAATAAAGATAAAGATAAAAAAAAATTAAACTGGACCTAAAACCTAAAAAAATAGAATAAAATAAAATAAAATGAAAAATGTGCAAGAAAGATAATACCCGAAACCTTCCTTGTAGAATGACGCTTGTTCCCCGGCAACGGCGCCAAAATTTGATTACGCCCAAACAATACACGCGGTCAATTGCAGTAAAGAATGGGGTGTCAATCCCACGAGGAAAAACGATCTACCAAAATAAGGTTAAGGAAAACAAACTATGCGAAACTAAAGCTAATAAATTCTAACAAATTTAAAATACGGAATTGAATTTAATTTAAGGAAAATTAAGTTTGGAAAAATCACAGGTTCCAAGAATCCCTCCTAGACTTCACGCGCCAACTAGTATTGATTCGCTATGATGACTCAACTACGTGTTTCACATCCCAAACGACGTAATCGAAAAAATAATCTTTTAATCATTAATATACCCTAATGTAAATGAATTTTAGATTTCACTTCTTCTAAGAAAACACAAAGGTTTGTCATATGTAATATCCTAAACTTACGATATATCCGGAGACAATACCGTAATAAATGACGATCACATATAACTAACCTACCGGAATCAATTAATTCTTAAACATTCCACACATAAGAAAGCGTGACTAACTTATATGGAGAAGAAAAGATAACCACCGGAGTAAAAATAATCTACAAAGAAATCTATGATATCCTTCTCACTGAAATAACATAAATTTCTATATTAAATAAAAGTGATAATCATTAAACATCATTATTCATCGTGAAAACTTAAAGCGAATCAAATGCTAATTTAGTGCGTTACATCTAGGAGTTCACCTCTTCACCTTGCGTGGGGTTTAGTGACTCGTGGTGGTGGTGGTCACAGCATCACTGGAGGGGGAATCCATCACTTCCTGTATGCGCACGAATCTCGAGAAGAAGAGCTAAATAGGCTTTGTTGTGGCTCTTACAGATTCTCGGGGTGTCAATAGCCAAAACGGTTTTTCAAAACAAAAAACAGAATTTCCCGCGCGAATTGCGCCTCTGGTTCCTTCGTCTTCTCCAGCGCGACGCGACCAATAACGCCGCTGTTCTCCGCTCCTCGCGAGCTTCCTTTCCTTCCGATCGGCTCCTGTACCTGAAAGAACAAAGAGAGAGGGTGAAAGAACAGGGATAACAACAAAAAACGAGAAGGAGGACGAGAAACAGGGAGGTGCTCTCCCTGTTTCGCGGTGGTAGCGCGTCTGTCCCGGTGGTGGTGGCTCTAAAAGAGAGAGGCGTGGAGGAGGGAGAGACCGTGGAGAAGAGAGAAAAAGGAGGGCGGTTGCGAGGGAGAGAAACAGGGAGGTGCTCCCTGTTTCGCGGCAGTAGTGTGCGCGCGGTGGTGGCGATGGTGTTCGAGTGATGGTGGCGGTGAGAGAGATGGAGGGAGATGGTGGTGGCGGCTGTGTTCTGGACAGAGAGGACTGTGGCGAGGTGAAATGTGGCCAGGTCGATGTTTGTATTGTGAAACAGGGTGGTTAGTGACGGTGGCGAGGACGGTGGCTGGTTAGTGGTGAGAGACACAGGGCTCTGCCTCGGTGGAGGTGGTGATGGTGGCTGTGAGAGAGAGGCAGAAAACGTGGAAGAGAAGAGGCGTCCCATAAGAGAGGGCAAGAGAGAAACCTAACTAGGGTTCCCTATTTCCTTGTTAGGCTGGGCTTAGGATTCTAGCTTTCTGGGCTTGGTTAAAGTAAGTGGACCATGTTTATTCAGGTTAGGCCTAGATGTGTGAACCACTCTTTTGTACCACCGCTAGAATCAACAAATTAATTATTTTCTCAAATTATCGCCTTAATGTGATTTTATCGTTCCACGCGCGCAGATTCCTACAAAAACATAAAATTGAAATAATTAGAATAAAATATATTAATTGAAGCACTAACATATATTATTAAGGGATATATTTTGTAATAATTACGTGTAATTCACCACTGATAAAATGTTTAAGTTAAATGTTGATGCTAATAAATTTCTAGTTCTGCTTACATGTTGTGTACTTTAATATTTGGCATGCTAGACTCTGTCATGTTAATAAGCGTATTATTAAAAACATGAGTAACTTAGGATTAATTCCAAAATTGTCTTTACATGATTTTGAAAAGTGCAACTATTGTAGCCAAGCAAAATAACCAAAACACCACATAAATATGTTGTTAGAGAATCTGAACCCTTAGATTTGATACACTCAGATATATGTGAACTTATGGTGTTTTGACTAGAAATGGAAAACGTTATTTTATTATGTTATTGACTACTGTTCTGATTATACCTTCGTCTACTTAATGAAAAATAAGAGTGAAGCATTTGACATGTTTTAAATTATTTTTGACTGAAGTTGAAAATCAACATAATAGAAAGATTAAGAGACTTAGGAGTGATAAGGCACTGAATATGATAGCAATACTTTCATAGAGTTTATAATTCTCAAGGAATTATTCATGAAACAACTGCACCGTATTCTCCTGAGATGAATGGCAAAGCTGAAAGGAAAAATATAACTCTTACTGAGTTAGTAGTTGTCATTCTACTTAACTCTGGTGCTGCATCGCACTGGTGGGGAGAAATTATTTTGACGGTCTGTTACGTGTTAAATAGAGTCCCCAAATCTAAAAACAAAACCTCTCCTTATGAGATTTGAAAAATAGACAACCAAACTTGTCATATTTGAAAACTTGGGGTTGTTTAGCTTATGTTAGAATTCCTGATCCTAAAAGGAATATGCTTGCAGTAGGGCTATGAATGTGTATTCATACGATATGCCCATGAACAACAAAGCTTATAGATTTTATAATCTTAAAGATCACGTTATTATAGAATCAAACGACGTTGACTTCTATGAAGATAAATTTCCTTTTATTTCGAGCAATAGTGGGGGTACATCCTCAAACAACGTGCCTTTGATCAGGATGAATGAAATCGGTAAAGCCACAGAATCTGAGCCTAGGAGAAGTAAACGAAAACGAACTTCTAAAAACTTTTGCCCCGATTACTGTGTCTTTTTCAGTCGAGGAGGATCCACTTAGTTTTCAAGAAGCCTTATCCTCTATAGATGCCAATTTTTTAGAAGAGACTATTGATGATGAAATGTATACTCTCTTGAGTCTAATAGGACCTGACATTTAGTTGATTTGCCACCAGGTTGCAAGACAATAGGATGTAAATGGGTTTGTAAGAAGAAATTGAAACCCGGTGGTAATATTGATAAGTTCAATGCTCGTCTCGTAGCCAAAGGGTTTAGACAGAGAGAAAATGTTGATTTCTTTGACATATATTCTCTTGTTACCAGGATTACATCTATTCGAGTGTTAATTTCTCTTGCTGCAATACATAATCTAGTATTGCACCAAATGGACGTTAAGACTGTGTTTCTTAATGGCGATTTGGAAGAAGAAATTTACATGGACCAACGTGAAGGTTTTGTTTATTCCAGGGCAAGAACATAAAGTTTGCCAAACTAGATAAATCACTTTACGGTTTGAAACAATCTCCAAAACAATGGCATGAAATTTTGATAATCTTGTTATCGCACATGACTTTAAAGTGAACGAAAGTGACAAAATGCATTTACTATAAAGCTGAAAATAACATTTGCACTATTATATGTCTATATGTTGATGACTTGCTTATCTTTGGTTCTAATATCCATGCCATGAATAGAGTGAAGCTTTATTGTGTGCGAACTTGATATGAAAGACCTTGAAGAAACAAGTGTAATCCGTAGTATCAAGATTACTAGGTCTAATAATTGAATTTCTTTGATCAATCACACTATATAGAGAAGATCCTAAATAAATATAATTACGTTGACTGTAAACCTGCATGTACTCCTTATGATTATAGTGTAAAGTTGTTCAAGAACACACGTAACGGTGTTAGACAATTTGAGTATGCGAGCATCATTGGTAGTCTTAGATATGCTACGGATTGCACTAGACCCGACATAGCTTATGCCGTGGGATTACTATGCAGATTTACCAGTAGTCCTAGTATACAACATTGGCATGCAATTGAAAGGGTCATGAGGTACCTAAAGAGGACTAAGAACCTCAGACTACATTATCAGAAGTTTCCCACTGTCCTTGAAGGATATAGCGATGCTGATTGGAACACCCTCTCAGATGACTCCAAAGCCACTTGTGGCTATATTTTCAGTATAGCTAGTAGAGTTGTTTCTTGGAAATTGAAGAAACAAACCATTCTGGCACAATCCACGATGGAGTCAGAGATGATAGCACTAGCTACGGCTAGTGAAGAAGCAGGTTGGTTAAGAAACCTGCTAGCAGAGATCCCTTTATGGGAAAGACCGATTCCAGCTGTCTTGATCCATTGCGATAGTACCGCGGCTATTGCAAAAATACAGAACAGTTATTATAACGGCACGAAATGACAAATTCGTCGTAAGCACAGTACAGTTAGAGAGTTTCTATCTGCTGGTGCTGTGAGAGTGGATCATGTATGAACTGATGCGAACTTGGCTGATCCTTTGACGAAAGGATTAGCTAGAGAAAAGGTTTTCAAAACCTCAAAAGGAATGAGACTAATGCCCTTAGATTGATGATTTATTCATGACGGTAACCCAACCTATAGACTTGAGATCCCAAGAAATAGGTTCAATGGGTAATAACAAGTTGTGAATGATATGCAGTGAATCATGCTGACAAAATAGCAATCTCATTCCTAGATTAAAGCATGAGTTCCTGAAGAGATAGTAGGATGAGTTAAAAACTCTTAATGAAATCTATACTCTATGTGGAGTGGAGTACCTAGCTACAGGAGTACTCTTGATAGACTCACCTAAGTGATTGTGGAAGTTTGGCCGCTTCCTATGGAATTTGTGGGGCAAAATTCCTAGAGCCTTCACTATACTGGAATATACGTGAATGGCCGTAAGGCATGGGCTTTTTAGACTTCACCCTGGTAAGGTTGTGCGTGTAATGTCTGTTAGAGATAGAGTTCAAAACTACGAGTTTCTCTAGTATAATCTAAAGCATGAACACTACGCAAGAGTTCAAGTCGAAAGACACTTTTGTTTATGCACAATCTTATATTTTTTAGATTGCTCGATGAAAATTGTTTTTAAAAATCCAAGTGGGGGATTGTTGGAAATATGGCTTTTTAAAATAAAACAAAATGGGTGTGTATCTGGTTTCAATCTCTGGATCTCTCTCTAATTTTAATCCCACATCTTCTATACAACTCATTGTGGTAGAGTTTATACGGAAATTGTTTGGACTTGGGTTTGGACCCCTTGGGTGTACCACACTTTTGTGAGGAGGGGAGAGATAGACTCTCGCGCCCCGCCGCCGTCCATCTGGTTAGGTCATTTAGAGAACAACCCATTATTTCTTTTTGTTGAAAATTTATTTGAATGAAAATAAACTTTTTAATAGCTGCAGAGAGATTGAATCTAGACGGGATTTTGTATCCTCTCTCACACGTTTTCACGCCATAAATTGCGCCCACGTTTTCCATGCGATTTTGTGTCCATGCATCTAGACGGGACTTTGTCCATGTATCTAAACGTCTTCCTAAACCCCACATGTTTATGACGTTTTTTATTTAATTGAATTCTCCACGCGATGTATCTAGTCGTGTTTTTGTATTTCAACGAATGTATTTTCTCCCTATAAATACAACACAACTTAGAGTTTAGAAATATAAGAAGAGAAAAACAAAGCATTTTGCAAAAACAAGAGTTTTTCTTTTGCAATCAGAGAGAACAAACATAGCTGGAGTATAAGGTTCTTTGAAGGCTAGCAGAATGTTACCTGTCTCCTCTGGTCCTTTTGTTTTCTCCTCATCATCATCATTATCCCAGAAGGATCCTCTTGGGTGGTCATCTTTGCTTGCAGCTGGTTGATCACCTTCCTCTTGATCTTTCTCTAGCCCATTACTTTGTGTTGCTTGAGCAGAAATTGCTCCCATCTCTTCCATTATGGTGGTATTTGCTTGTTCTCCATTCTCTGGCTGCTCATTCTCTCTATTGGTTACTACTATTGGTGTTTCTTCTTCTCTTGTTGTATCTTCTTCTTGGACTGTAGTGTTATTCTGCTCCCTCTCTTCATTCACATTAGGTTCCAATTGTCCAGTACCCCAAGCACCCACTTTGGGGTTCTTCACTTGGGTGGCTTTCCCATTCTCTTGTGGTTCGTCTGCTATTGTTTCCTTGTCCCCTTGGGTCTCCATTTCCAGGTCCATTTGACCTTCTTCTTTGTCAGAGTCTTGTAGCACCATGAATGCATTGTTTTGGTTGTTCTTTTTGCTTCCTTCCTAGCTTCTGGCTCTTTTCCTGCCTAGTGTGCCTTGTCACTTCTGTCCAACCTTCAGTGTCTTTGTGGTTGTTCTGTCTCCCTTCTCCTCTGTTCCTGGATTTTTCTTTGTTTTAATAGACCTTCCTTCTACTAGCAATCAGGTTCTTTTGAGCCTGGACCTTTTCATCAATGTCCTCCATACATTTCCCTTTTGAGTGCCAAAAGGAGCAGCAGTCCTAGCACATTAGGGGCTTCCATGGGTAATCCATGATCACTTCTTCAACATCTCCTTTACATTTGCCAATATAAAGTCTAACTTTATCTGGCAAATCTTTATCAGCCTTCACTTCCACACAAACTGCTGCATATGTGAGCCTAGTTCTATTAGCTGTTGCTCTATAAAATCGAGTAGGTTTACCTACTGGACTCGCTATGTAGCCCAATCCTTCCCTGCTCCACATGCAGGTAGGCACATTATACATATGAACCCAGACTGGAATGGTAGAGATCTCCTTCCTTAAACACTTCAGATCTTCATTCCATGGTTTGGTAATCATCAGCTTCTCTCTGATCTTGAAGGGGCCTACTTCCAGAGCTGCATCTCTATCCTCTGCGTTAGTGAACTTAAAGAAGAAGAATTAACCATTCGATGTGACCTCAATCGAGCCTTTTGGTCTCCATTTGCGCTCAACTGCAAGTTTCACTTGGCTGAATGGAGGAGGTTTTTCCAGGAACATACCTACCAATTGGTCTGCC
Organism: Berberis thunbergii; assembly: GCA_003290165.1. NCBI lineage: Eukaryota > Viridiplantae > Streptophyta > Magnoliopsida > Ranunculales > Berberidaceae > Berberis > Berberis thunbergii. Next base: position 20,409 of record QNQO01010976.1, on the reverse strand, counting down.
CAAACCAATTTGGCCTTTTCTCAAACATTTTGAGGGCTTACCAGTATTCCCTCCTTCAGAACCAGATCTGGGAAATAGACCGGAGTGTCATCTTCTATGGTTAGATCTTTACCATCAAACAACTGACTCCACGCCCCAATCTGCTTTGCAGAGGTGTTTGGTTGCGATGGTTGGGATGGTTGATCAAAATTTGGGTTAAGAGTTGGTTGGGGATACAGACTAGGAGAAGGATCTTGAAGTTTAGGTGACTCCTGATAGTTTAGAACAGGCTAAGGGGCCTTCCAACCGGCGAAGAGCCGGAGGAGGCCATTGGTTTCCCAAAGAGGAAAGCTTGGCGCCAAAGTCTTGAATGCTATGGAACTTGCTATCCTCTATAGAATGCAGCAGGTATGGTTTGAATCAGATTCTTTGGTTGCTGTTCAGACCATTAAAGGTAAGTACACTCAGCATTGGATGGCTAGGAATTGTATCCTGAAGATTTAAGATCTAAAAAAAAAAAAAAACATAGAACAAAACTCTTTTTAGTTAGTGTTAAGTTTACCACGTATACTCGACTAGTTCGTAAGGTGCCAGTCAGCTGTCAGCTCAAGCCAACAAGCCAAGTCGTTTCCTATTATGGTACCCCGTTTACTAATTCAAATCTTAGAAAACTCATCGTATATAAATAAACGTAGTGGTTGTTGGAATCCATATCCCGAAATAGCATATAACAATCTATATATTGTAAGAAGAGGATTTCTGAGTCGAGGTTCAAAAGTATCTTAGCAGAGGAACCACTGCCCATAGGTGCTTTCACGAAAGCCGGTCACCAGTTGGCTAATGCATGACTGAAAGACCTCGACTAGTTTCGCTTTCTGACTTATGTTATGGAATTAAGGCAAGTCGCGCAGGAGAGGAGTACTTTTTTGAGAGGCGAATCCGAGGAAGCCGGAATCAGACAGCTAGGAATAGGACTGCTAACAACCAAGCGTTCCGTTCCGCTAAATAGTATAGTCCCTTCACTCCACGCACGGCTTGAAGTGAAGTTAAGGAGTATGCTACAAAAATTCCTAAATCCGAAGCCTATTATGATAAGGAAAGCGGATATGCTTAACACATGCAAGTTTAATACTCAAATAGTAACGGTCCTACACCAGCATTCTTTATAGGTTCCGTCACCAAGAAAACGTATGCGCATTAGCGCAACGGCTTTCGCGGTAGTACGCTCATCCGTTGCTTGTTGCCTATACGGAATTATACTCAAGTACTTTATAAAATAAGGCATTAAGTCTAGCTCTGTAGACGGAAGGCTTGAATTATTCCGTTCCGTCAGCAACTTATCCTCCGATTGCTTGTTCTTTGAGCCAGCCTGGTAGCCTGTCTTTCACAGGAGCCCCGGAACTCCCAATTCTTTCTTGGTTGGACCAACCCAACCGGCGATTTCCGACAAGTCTCTCTGAATTGTATTTAGGGAGCAGAACTCTCACAGAAAGAACCACCCCACATGATTGTTGTAGAATGGCTATTCCTCACAATCGCTCCTTGTGATGCTGCGGAACCATGGCAATTAGGATCTCAAGACGCAGCAACACCTATGATGCTAGGAATAATGGACTTACATCACGATATCTTTTTCTTCCTCATTCTTATTTTGGTTTTCGTATCATGGATGTTGGTTCGCGCTTTATGGCATTTCCACTATCAAACGAATCCAATCCCGCAAAGGATTGTTCATGGAACTACTATCGAGATTATTCGGACCATATTTCCAAGTATCATCCTGATGTTCATTGCTATACCATCATTTGCTCTGTTATACTCAATGGACGAGGTAGTAGTAGTAGCAGTAGATCTAGCCATTACTATCAAAGCTATTGGACATCAATGGTATTGGACTTATGAGTATTCGGACTATAACAGTTCCGATGAACAGTCACTCACTTTTGACAGTTATACGATTCCAGAAGATGATTTAGAATTGGTCAATCACGTTTATTAGAAGTGGACAATAGAATGATTGTACCAGTGAAAACAAATACACGTATTATTGTAACACCTGCTGATGTACCTCATAGTTGGGCTGTACCTTCCTCAGGTGTCAAATGTGATGCTGTACCTGGTCGTTCAAATCAGATCTCTATTTCGGTACAACGAGAAGGAGTTTACTATGGTCAGTGCAGTGAGATTCGTGGAACTAATCATGCCTTTATGCCTATCGTCGTAGAAGCTGTTCCTAGGAAAGATTATGTTTCTCGGGTATCCTCTAAATTAATCCCCCTTGACGGGGAAGCTTCGTAGAATCCATTTTTGAGTTTTCCAGTTATATGCAGTTATATGAAGAAAAGAATCAGTGGATTGAGGAATGAAAGCTCGAAGACAAAGAGAACCGGGCTTTTCCAAAGAATTACTACAGCTTTCCCACTCCCTTTTTTTGTTCACGTAGTAAATCTCTTTTGGTGCTTTCTTATTTTTGGTTTACTAAAACCTCTTTTTCTATATTTATTATTTTTAAATAATCATTTCATTTTGCAAATTTTGCAGAAGTTCTTGTTATTGTTGTGAAACTTCCACTTGGAGCCACGAAGTGCTTTCGGGTTGTTAACTCTCGAAAAGAATTCCTTTTTCTTAAGCTTAAGCTTTACGGAAGACTCTGGTGGCAGCGTTCATCAGCCTGAATCTTCCAACGCTCGTTTAGTAGACAGCGAGTGGAGTGCATAAGCCCCTTTAGGGACGAGTACTACACGAGCTCGTAAGTCAAGTACGGAACGAGCCTTGTCTACGAAGCGATTTGACTCGTCTTGCTTGCTTCTGGCGAAGCTTCTAGTCTGTAGGCATTCTGGTATGGGAGGAATACTACTTGTAAGGCCGACCATTACATAGGAGCGATAGCGAAGCCAAGCCGTAAAAAGGCGAGCAACCTTTATAGCAATAGCAGCCTACTTATAGCCTAGCCCTTTTTCTCTTATCTTTTTTAGGCGCTACTGAACTCAATTTACAAACTAATTCTGAAGAAATTTCGTAAACCCTAGATCTAAAATAAGAGGAGAAATTTTTTTTTGAAGCTCTTCGACTGAAGACGAAACGAAGATAAGAAGAAAGGGAGCCCGAAATCTTACCTCCGAGCGATGAAAACCAGATTGCCCACCAACTTCTTGTCCGAAACCAAAAACCTAAAACCTAAAACAGACAAGTAAAGGGAAAATCATAAATCAAAAACCTAAAATGAGAGGGAAAATCAAGGGTTGGGTTTACCTTTTGCGAGAGGAAAGGGACGAGGGAGAGCTTCTCCTTCTTCTTCTCTGGCTTCGTTTGAGTTTCTTCTCTTCTCCTTCGTTTCAGTCTTCTCTATCTTCTCTATCGGTGTCAGCAATATAAGATTTCAGCAATATGTGATTCAAGAACTCTGAACTTTTAGCTAAAAATTAATATTCCTTAGTGAGAATCTGTGCCAAAATGGGGAGAGGGAGAGGGAATGAAGAAATGGGGAGAAAGAAGGTTTCGATTCCCTCCTTCTCCCCAAAATTTTGGATTTCCCCCGCGTTTTTTTTTTTAATTTTTTTTAACCACACCAGCTCTGCACGTGCTTGCCACCCTCCCCGCCCACTTCTCGACAGGTAGAATTCTTCTTTTCGTATAGCATTTCAATCAAAGAAGAGTTTTCTTGTTATTGATTTATATATATTGTATTGGTGATTCCGAACAAACAAGAGATTTAGGGTGGATAGTATTTCGGTCATCAACAGTGCAATTGTTTGAACGAGACAGAGAAGATTCTGGGCTTTTTTATCCTAAGGACGGCGGGGCTACTACACTGCTTGCACATTTTTTGGGTAGAGCCGCGAAATGTCTTAAAGAGAGCGACTTAGTCCGCGACTCAACCCAAGAACAATTGGTACCTTTGTTCCTATCTTTTAATTTGAATTACTTAGCATTTACATCAGCTACTTATAGCTTGTAACAGTTAGAAATGGGCACAAGTTTGGGTATTTTAGGATGAATTTTCATTTAGAAAAACTTTGAAGAGTTTAGGGTAATTTATTTGAACAGATGCTAACTATGATGGTGATGTTGATTTCTGTTATGACATTGAAGCCCTGAAGCAATCGATCTTGCCTCACGTCTTCTCCAGTATTCACCAAATCTTCGCTGCACAGCAGTAATACTGCTTTCTTTCCATTGTTGAAATTATGTAGCTAATTATTCACCATTTTAGCATCTGTTTCTTGACATATTTGTCAGTTTGAGCTTAGTCGTACACACGACTTTCAGTTGTTTGACCTCCATTTTGCAACCGCAGCTGGAAGCATGTGCCCACCCTTTCTTTGATGAGCTGCGAGAGCCCAATTCCCGTCTCTTGAATGGTCGTCCTTTGCCACCTCTCTTTAACTTTAAACAGGAAGTAAGTTCCAAAAATGTGTTTTTGAGTTTATGCATCTATTTATTGTCATATAATCAGTCTTAAGCACTATATTATGTAAAAGTACTAGTGGAATACCCGTGCCGTTGGCACTATCGCAGATTACATCATACTTAAACGGTTATGTTGAATACTCAAATTTGTGATTTTATTTAAAATTTTAAAAACACTTGCATATTGTCTATTACAATACCATTTTTCAGACCTAAATATTCATTTTCGATAAGCTTGCATAACAGAAAAAAATGATTTTTGAAGAGTTCGTAAAAAGGAAGTCACGACATTCATTTTCGATAATTGTAAGATCAAAGTCAGAGTTCGATGTAACACATAAAAGTAAGAGAATAAAAAAGGATACACTACTTAGGAAAAATAAAAACAACATTTTTCTTATGAATGGACAGGTTTGGAAGCATTGCACATAATGAAACCATGAATTACCTTGTAGTTCATGCAAGTAAGACAACCATAGCTTGAAAGTAATATGGCTGATTGGTCCAGAATATCATTTTTTAGACCTAAATATTCATTTCGATAAGCCTACAAAACAGAAAAAAAATGATTTTTGAAGAGTTCGTAAAAAGGAAGTCACAGCATAAAGTAAGAGAATTAAGAAAGGATAATCTACTTGGCAGAAAAGAAAAAACAGCAGGTATGGAACCATTGCACACACACGCACACACACACATGTATATGAGAAAGGAATGCAACTTATAAAAATTCGTGATTCGAAGTCAATCAACAAAGCCCCAGATTGATGGAGATTTGCGTCGATGCAAGTTAACACAATATATATCGATGTGAGAATTGTTGCCATGATTCGCTTGAACTTTTGAGGCCATTTTTAGTTGTAGATTAACAGGAATACAATCTCTAGATTGGCCTACATGATCTCACCTTCATGTAGACCACATGGTTATCTACATGGTAACACACACCAACCAATTGATTATTCAGATGTAACACATAAAAGTAAGAGAATGAGAAAGGATAAACTACTCAGCAGAGTTCGATGTAACACATATAAGTAAGAGAATAAGAAAGGATAAACTACTCAGCAGAAAAATAAAAACAACATTTTTCTTATGAATTGACAGGTTTGGAAGCATTGCACATAATGAACCATGAATTACCTTGCAGTTCATGCAAGTAAGACAGCCATAGCTTGAAAGTAATATGGCTGATCCAGAATACCATTTTTTAGACCTAAATATTCATTTTCGATAAGTCTACAAAACAGAAACAATGATTTTTTGAAAAGTTCGTAAAAAGGAAGTCACGACATAAAGTAAGAGAATTAAGAAAGGATAATCTACTTGGTAGAAAAGTAAAACAGCAGGTATGGAACCATTGCACACACACACACACATATGTTTATGAGAAAGGAATGCAACTTAACTGACAGAGGATCCAGTCGACCCTATTACAATATAAATTTTGAAACATTAAAAAGTAGTATAATGGACATTTTTAACAAAAATACAACTAACATGTAGTAAGTACAATAAGGCATTTTGTTAAAACACATACAAAATATAAATTTCCACATTATTCTACACATAAGAACCAAAAATACCAAAAGCCATATATTGCAAAATTGATTCCACCATTCATGTGCCTATCAATGTTCCAGAAATGAATCATTGGGGAATATGTGAAAAACATTTGACACTCATTGGATCCACCAACCTTATTTTTATTTTATTTTTCATGAGCACTTTGATTTCCACTTGCTCTTCCAATGTCCCCATTTCAAAAGCAAAACCAAATCTAACCCAATATTCTAGTGAGTGATGTAAGAGAAACAGAGAGGAAAAAGAAAGCTGTGTAGATGTGTGTGTGTTCGACAGTCTGAGTAGCAGCTAATCCAATTACATAGTGTGGAGTAAGGTATTTAGGATCTCTAGCTATTAAGCATCCAATTCCCAGCTAAATCACTATAGCTATTGAGAAACCAATTACATAGTATGGGGTATTTTTGTTGGTTAGAACCAAAGCAATTGTGAGAAATACCCACTTGGAGATCCAAATGAAGGCAATCAGAAGCCAAATTCAAATTCAAGCAATCAAGCACAAAATTCAGAAACGACCCCAACAACCAAATTTTCAAAAACAAAACTCAAATCAATCGGATAGATCTCGAATAACCAATTGACAATTCAATCCCCCAAGATATCAAAAATAGATAATCTTAAGGTGTGCTCTTAGGTAGCAATTTAGCATCAAATTCAACAGTTGGAAACATAAATATGCCTTTCCAATCATCAGCTAACATTCTAGTGAATCTCCTAAATACAACTTAACTGGTATTTTTCTTCAAGGATATTTTTCTTAATTTCAACTTAACTGAGATATTTGCCTGTCAAATATTTAAAAGCAAGAACAAAATGAAACAAAACCAAAAACATAGCTCATTCAATTTCTTCTGTATTATCTACGAAACAAATGAATTCGCATACAAATCAAAACTGTGAGACATACTCTTCATCAGCAATGTGTATTGTCGAGACCAAATCAACCTGAACAAATGAAAACCCAACCTCAATTTTCAACAAAAAAGAAGAAGAAGACATAGTTCTTAATAAAAAGTAAATTTGAGAGTATGGGTATTCATTTCATCTCAGTTCTATACCTGAAGAAAGGGTTGGAGGACATACCAAGGGAACTTCTTCTGGTAGCTAACGACAGCAGTCTGCAACTCCCCATTGCTCTCTCTACTTTCCCTTTTGAATCTCATGAAATCCCCATCGTCCTCAATCGATTGATTCAACGAAGACGAATCTATAATCTTTAACGAAAAGTCAGGGATTTGTTTCGAGGCTGCGAGAGGAAGAAGAGAATGGAAGAAGAAGAAGAAGAAGAAGAAACAACCAAGAAAGGGGCTGAAGAACTTGAGATCATCTCTGCGCGAGGCTGCGAGAGGGCTGCGAGAGGAAGAAGAGAATGGAAGAAGAAGAAGAAGAAGAAGAAGAAGAAGAAGAAGAAACAACTTCAGATCTGAAGAAGAAGAAGAGGAGATGTAGAGGAAGAGGAGCTTCTTCCTTCTTCTTCGATGCTTGTTTGGGTAGAGGAAGAAAGGGGAAAGGAGAGGGAGAGGATACCTATCGGGTGTTTTTTTTTTACTTAACTTCTGCCAACTACACAATTGTTGCCACATAGGACATATAGACTCATAATACTGTTCATGAACAGTGAAAAAACCAATGTGAAATGTTAGATAGATGTACATCCAGTTTCAAATTTGAAAATTGCTTAGGAAAAACGTGTCATTGCTGACTTACACTGCACCATGAATAAGTTGATTGCTTCTCATTGACCAATAATCGTCACGAATTGAATTATAATCAAATTGCTTTGGGTTGGTTACCTATGTCAATAATATAATTGGAGATTACACAATCCAAACAATTATGAATTCAACTCCAATAAAAAACCACGTGTAAAACTCTCGATTCAATAACAATTACCAATTATTAAAATTTTGAATGAAACTTCTTTCATTTTACTTGGTCAATAACTCAGAATGCTAACCAAAGATTGGTGAAACTCATGACGTGCTTTGTATTGAAAAGAAAATATATTCATATATCTGTTCTGTGATGATTTCAAAATCGGAATATCTATCATATATTCTGAATTCTGTGAAGTTAAGGAGTATGCTACAAAAATTCCTAAATCCGAAGCCTATTATGATAAGGAACATGCAAGTTTAATACTCAAATAGTAACGGTCCTACACCAACATTCTTTATAGGTTCCGTCACCAAGAAAACGTATGCGCATTAGCGCAACGGCTTTCGCGGTAGTACGCTCATCCGTTGCTTGTTGCCTATACGAAATTATACTCAAGTACTTTATAAAATAAGGCATTAAGTCTAGCTCTGTAGACGGAAGGCTTGAATTATTCCGTTCCGTCAGCAACTTATCCTCCGATTGCTTGTTCTTTGAGCCAGCCTGTCTTTCACAGGAGCCCCGGAACTCCCAATTCTTTCTTGGTTGGACCAACCCAACCGGCGATTTCTGACAACTCTCTCTGAATTGTATTTAGGGAGTAGAACTCTCACAGAAAGAACCACCCCACATGATTGTTGTAGAATGGCTATTCCTCACAATCGCTCCTTGTGATGCTGCGGAACCATGGCAATTAGGATCTCAAGACGCAGCAACACCTATGATGCTAGGAATAATGGACTTACGTCACGATATATTTTTCTTCCTCATTCTTATTTTGGTTTTCGTATCATGGATGTTGGTTCGCACTTTATGGCATTTCCACTATCAAACGAATCCAATCCCGCAAAGGATTGTTCATGGAACTACTATCGAGATTATTCGGACCATATTTCCAAAGTATGATGTTCATTGCTATACCATCATTTGCTCTGTTATACTCAATGGACGAGGTAGTAGTAGTAGCAGTAGATCTAGCCATTACTATCAAAGCTATTGGACATCAATGGTATTGGACTTATGAGTATTCGGACTATAACAGTTCCGATGAACAGTCACTCACTTTTGATAGTTATACGATTCCAGAAGATGATTTAGAATTGGGTCAATCACGTTTATTAGAAGTGGACAATAGAATGATTGTACCAGTGAAAACAAATACACATATTATTGTAACACCTGCTGATGTACCTCATAGTTGGGTTGTACCTTCCTCAGATGTCAAATGTGATGTTGTACCTGGTTGTTCAAATCAGATCTCTATTTCGGTACAACGAGAAGGAGTTTACTATGGTCAGTGCAGTGAGATTCATGGAACTAATCATACCTTTATGCCTATCGTCATAAAAGTTGTTCCTAGGAAAGATTATGTTTCTCGGGTATCCTCTAAATTAATCCCCCTTGACGGGGAAGCTTCGTAGAATACATTTTTGAGTTTTCCAGTTATATGCAGTTATATGAAGAAAATAATCAGTGGATTGAGGAATGAAAACTCGAAGACAAAGAGAACCGGGCTTTTCCAAAGAATTACTACAGCTTTCCCACTCCCTTTTTTTTGTTCACGTAGTAAATCTCTTTTGGTGCTTTCTTATTTTTGGTTTACTAAAACCTATTTTTCTATATTTATTATTTTCAAAATAATCATTTCATTTTGCAAAATTTGCAGAAGTTCTTGTTATTGTTGTGAAACTTCCACTTGGAGCCACGAAGTGCGTTCGGGTTGTTAACTCTTGAAAAGAATTCCTTTTTCTTAAGCTTAAGCTTTACGGAAGACTCTGGTGGCAGTGTTCATCAGCCTGAATCTTCCAACGCTCGTTTAGTAGACAGCGAGTGGAGTGCATAAGCCCCTTTAGGGACGAGTACTACACGAGCTCGTAAGTCAAGTACGGAACGAGCCTTGTCTACGAAGCGATTTGACTCGTCTTGCTTGCTTCTGGCGAAGCTTCTAGTTTGTAGGCATTCTGGTATGGGAGGAATACTACTTGTAAGGCCGACCATTACATAGGAGCGATAGCGAAGCCAAGCCGTAAAAAGGCGAGCAACCTTTATAGCAATAGCAGCCTACTTATAGCCTAGCCCTTTTTCTCTTATCTTTTTAGGCGCTACTGAACTCAATTTACAAACTAATTCTGAAGAAATAAATAAGAGGAGAAATTTTTTTTTTTGAAGCTCTTCGACTGAAGACGAAACGAAGATAAGAAGAAAGGGAGCCCGAAATCTTACCTCCGAGCGATGAAAACCAGATTGCCCACCAACTTCTTGTCCGAAACCAAAAACCTAAAACCTAAAACAGACAAGTAAAGGAAAAATCATAAATCAAAAACCTAAAATGAGAGGGAAAATCAAGGGTTGGGTTTACCTTTTGCGAGAGGAAAGGGACAAGGGAGAGCTTCTCCTTCTTCTTCTCTGGCTTCGTTTGAGTTTCTTCTCTTCTCCTTCGTTTCAGTCTTCTCTATCTTCTCTATCGGTGTCAGCAATATAAGATTTCAACAATATGTGATTCAAGAACTCTGAACTTTTAGCTAAAAATTAATATTCCTTAGTGAGAATCGGTGCCAAAATGGGGAGAGGGAAAGGGAATGAAGAAATGGGGAGAAGAAGGTTTCGATTCCCTCCTTCTCCCCAAAATTTTGGATTTCCCCCGCGTTTTTTTTTTTTAATTTTTTTAACCACACCAGCTCTGCACGTGCTTGCCACCCTCCCCGCCCACTTCTCGACAGGTAGAATTGTTCTTTTCGTTTAGCATTTCAATCAAAGAAGAGTTTTTCTTGTTATTGATTTATATATATTGTATTGGTGATTCCGAACAAACAAGAGATTAAGGGTGGATAGTATTTCGTTCATCAACAGTGCAATTGTTTGAACGAGACAGAGAAGATTCTGGGCTGTTTTATCCTAAGGACGGCAGGGCTACTACACTGCTTGCACATTTTTTGGGCAGAGCCGCGAAATGTCTTAAAGAGAGCGACTTAGTCCGCGACTCAACCCAAGAACAATTGGTACCTTTGTTCCTATCTTTTAATTTGAATTACTTGGCATTTACATCAGCTACTTATAGCTTGTAACAGTTAGAAATGGGCACAAGTTTGGGTATTTTAGGATGAATTTTCATTTAGAAAAACTTTTGAAGAGTTTAGGGTAATTTATTTGAACAGATGCTAACTATGCTGGTGATGTTGATTTCTGTTCTGACATTGAAGCCCTGAAGCAATCGATCTTGCCTCACGTCTTCTCCAGTATTCACCAAATCTTCGCTGCACAGCAGTAATACTGCTTTCTTTCCATTGTTGAAATTATGTAGCTAATTATTCACCATTTTAGCTTCTGTTTCTTGACATATTTGTCAGTTTGAGCTTAGTCGTACACACGGCTTTCAGTTGTTTGACCTCCATTTTGCAACCGCAGCTGGAAGCATGTGCCCACCCTTTCTTTGATGAGCTGCGAGAGCCCAATTCCCGTCTCTTGAATGGTCGTCCTTTGCCACCTCTCTTTAACTTTAAACAGGAAGTAAGCTCCAAAAATGTGTTTTTGAGTTTATGCATCTATTTATTGTCATATAATCAGTCTTAAGCACTATATTATGTAGAAGTATGTACATCCAGTTTCAAATTTGAAAATTGCTTAGGAAAAACGTGTCATTGCTGACTTACACTGCACCATGAATAAGTTGATTGCTTCTCATTGACCAATAATCGTCACGAATTGAATTATAATCAAATTGCTTTGGGTTGGTTACCTATGTCAATAATATAATTGGAGATTACACAATCCAAACAATTATGAATTCAACTCCAATAAAAAACCACGTGTAAAACTCTCGATTCAATAACAATTACCAATTATTAAAATTTTGAATGAAACTTCTTTCATTTTACTTGGTCAATAACTCAGAATGCTAACCAAAGATTGGTGAAACTCATGACGTGTTTTGTATTGAAAAGAAAATATATTCATATATCTGTTCTGTGATGATTTCAAAATCGGAATATCTATCATATATTTGTATAAAAAAATATAGAATATATAAAATTGAGGAATTGACTGAATTCTGAATGTATATAAATGTTGGTAGATGAATATGCACATGCTATTTTCTGATCGATTAAGAATTTTCATCTAGAAACTTTATGCTTTCTTCGGAACATATTGGCTGGAGTTTTGGGGGTGGATCATGGATGTTATAGCATAATGTTGCCTGACAGCTTCTAGTCTGACTGCAATGGCTCTCAGAATACATTTTGTTTCTTCTGATTACAGTTATCTGGGGCTTCACCAGAGCTTATTAACAAGCTGATACCTGAGCACGTGAGACGGCAATTGGGACTAAATTTTGTGCATCTGGCTGGCACGTAACTGAAGATGGAAAATCATTATCAACTCATGATACCTTTTGAAGGTGAATCGAATGGTTCCCTCCCTATTTTGCTGATAAATCACAATGCATTCATGTGCAACCAGAAGCCTTTCTAGCTCGCAAGAGCTATATATGGAATAGTTCGGATTAATGTATATACTAAGGACCTGGGTGGTAGTTCTCTTCCGAGTTTTTGTGCTTTGCTTATTATTTGGCAAAAATGTGTTGCGCGCAAGTTCTTTTGTAATCCTAAGGCTATGGTCTCAGACTGATGAAGGAGGTGCACTAGAAGGAAGGTGTTTGGGGAATATTTAAAATGGAGAGAATGGAAGGAGTAGGATCTTTGGTTTGTTTGCTTACTGATCATGGCCTCTGATTCGCAGACTAATTGCAATGGTCAACATGTTTTCGTCCTCTTATATGAAATTGTTTGCGGTTGTTGCAGAACTTTCCTAGCACATTTTATCTTCCTTTCCTTGTGCAGTGCAGAATGAGAAGTCCAAATGGTAATTGACATTTTATGCACTCGCTATGAAACAGCCAGGTCAAAATATTCAAGTTCTTGGCTTGAGAAGTTTGCAGCAACACCAATTTCATGGCTTGCCATCATAGTAAAGTGGTAATGAGAACAAAATGGAAGAATGGAAGAAATGCTTGCGTCTTGACATTATAATTCTATGATCTTTTGTTATGTTCTCACCTAACCGTGACAACATGAATGCAAGTAGGGGTGGGCACGGGATGGACTTCATTCTTATCCCATCTCATTTGTTCGGGAGCGAGATGGGCTAGACCTCATCATCCCATTCCAAATGGGTTCGGGGCGGGGCGGGACTGGATGAACATTTACTAAATAGTTTTCCAATGATCTATTAGATCGTGTCCTTAGGCACCGCGATACAATCATATCACATGTATATTTGTAGGTTTTCATAGCTTTGGTTTGTATATTCATAATGATACCATGAGCGCTCTAGGGCGTCTCCAAGATAATTTTTCAGATGCTGCTATACAATTACACAATCGTTCTTTGCTCAATGGATACAAAACACCCATGCTGATGTGTCATCTTCTATCTCAGATACTCGCTTTATCATAAGGTTCATCTCCCACCAATAAATGACGAGCACCCATATTATTTCTGCCATTTCCTTAATAACGGGTTGGTTGCATCTACAACTGAAATGAAAATCGAGCGTTTCGTAGTTCAAAAATTCCACTCGAGGCTCTCTAAGCGAGTAAGCGGGCACATACATCCACTAACTCGTCCGTTTTATCACCTGCAAATAACTCCAATTTATTATTTTTTTGTTGCGTCTTCAGAGTGATTAGTTTTTGTGCTTGTATATATATATATATATATATAATAAATATATATTATTTTTTATTTTTTTTCTAGATTGTGAGTTGTTACTCAGGAATTGGAAGAGAGCTAGCAAGAGTGGTCGCTGGAAGTGTATTTTCTCTTCTTTTTTTTTTACTGTTTCATATGAAGGACCAGTGACAATCCGCTAATCCCCACTGTAGATTCCATTAAAAAAAATTAGTCCGACAAGGCCATGAGCCAAATTGGGAAGGCTACTTCTCAGCTTGCCTCCATGCTAATCATTTGGGCATTTTCCTAAAGGGAATACGAAAGCTTTAGACCAATAGGAATCACTAGAAATGATATATTATTCTCGTAATCCACATTGTCAGAAGCCAATAGCTTAAGTTCTATACAGCCCCCAAGGCATGCATAAAGATCCATCATTCACGAAAGCTTTAGACCAATAGGAGTCTCTAGAAATGGAATATTATTCTCGTAATCCATGGTCAGTACCTAAATAGTTTAAGTTCTTCAGTGTACAGCCCAAGGCATGCATGAGGATCCATCACGGAGGGCACAATCATGCTATAGTCATGGACGAAGAGCATTCACCAAAACTTGTCAGGGTCCAGTAGTAAGTTCTTCAATATACAGCCCAAGGCATGCATGAGCACATGATCATGGAGGGCACAATCATGCTATGCATTTTAGTCATGGACGGCGAAAATAGTCCCTGATAGGCTCAACACTTTAGTCGACATCCTCGTGCAATTGAATTACGCTAATTATTCTTGACAAAAAGACACCCGGAAATATAGGGAATGGGTTTTGATGATGATGATTCTTGACAAAAAGACACGGCTCTTGATGATGTGCCTTAAGCATATGTTCCATTATTTGTTGAATTACGTCAATTATCCACTGAATCATTATTATACAAAAACTCGGACAATAAGCACAAATCAAATTCATTTTTGTTTTAAGGAAAAAAAAATAATAACTATGGTGCAAATTATTATCATCCTCTTTACTACAATCATCACCACAGCAACATGACTCCTATGTGAGGCCTTAACCAGATTATGAAGGAACAAATGAAGTCGGAGGACAATAAACTACACCCTACAAGACGAAGGGTTCGGCAAAGCTCACATCACACGTTATTAAAAAGAGCTTAATGACAAGATGAGACAAATTTATCATCAACAATCATCAGACTTGAAATAGGTTTAGATAAAAATAAACTACATAAGCAGATTTAATGATCACCGGGGAGGTTACTCCATTCCAATTCAGCACGAATAGAAGTTAGGAAATCTGGCCAACTCCATTCAAAATTCAAGCTGATGTGGCTAAGCTAGGTTTCAGTAGATAATAACAAAAGGGAGGGAACAATTATTTTATATCTAAAACCTAATATATGTACCGAAGTTATTGACAAAGAAGAATCCACAGGCGAAGAAATCATCAATTCTGCATAAATACAATGCTTGCAAGCCGGGGTACCAGTTGGTATTATATTTGCAACAAAATCAGAATGTTTCCCACAATAAATAACTATCCATTCAATATCTCCTGAAGAAATTTACCTATCCAAGAAGGGCAGACACTTCAAATTGGCAGTTGGTCCATTACGAAAATGCGCCTCATTCTGTAAACCACAAGGTACATAGACAAGTAATTCCCAAATGTAAGTGATCAAAATTACCAAATCAGACCTATGAGCATAGAAAGGACAATTTGTTTGCACTGAAAGCACACTTTGTTCGACAAGCTCAGGAACTTTAGAGGGAATATTAAAAAAATATATTAAAAATTATTGATGTTTGTTAACAATGCAGTGATAGGTAATGTCAAGAAGAATTATACAACGGAAAATTATACATAAAGTTACTACGTATTTAATATATTCATAGTGTTATCAATATCTTACGGTAAATACAGTACGATAGACAATTATGTCCAAGTCCCAACGATACAGTAGAGATAGAGATACCGGTATAAGATTATGCAGAGATGTACCCTCCTTGTATAAGTGACGTGAATGATGGATGAAAGATAATTGATAGCTTGCTAATATGTGTTACTCAAGTCATAAATCAACGGAGGTGTTTTTGAGACCTCGCTTGAAATAAGTCTTATTTATGTATTTTATATGTTTAAAAACATAATATATCTTTTTAGATCTATATATTGCCATTTGCACCGTATCCAACAATACACGATATGTTACATTCCGTGCATCTTAAATTTAGGCTTCTGATATCTGATACCATAAACGTTTTGTTAACTACAAATATATTCAGTACTACTCATAAATCTAAATTGCATTGATGAGGATTCAAAACGACAAACCATCAGCTGGTATCTCTTTACACGAGATGGTTTCAATAATAATATCTTTAGGAATATGACAATTAAAGACAAATGATTTAAGTAATAATTGCACAAACTAAATTTAGTTGTAATAAATGATGTTATCGAATCCCTGCCTACTACAAATGTAAATTGAAAGCAAGAATGAAATAACAATATGAATGGTGCATGACTGATAGCCAAGTAGCTTATACCACATAAAAGCTTTGCCATAACCATAATAAAAACCTTAACGAAACAACAACAGGACTTTTATGATTAAGGCTGATCCATTTTGTGCTGTAACTTTCAAGATGCATAAATACAGTGAGGCCACTGCTAGAAATAAATGAATTATGAACTAAATACCTCTTATTTCTACCACCTCCGTAGGACTAGATCCCACACGAGGAATGCCCCAAAATATCCCATGGCACTACAAAATCCAAGATTCCCAAACCTTCTTTGGCAGCCAATAGTTGGTAAGACTTGAGAGCAATTCAAACATTCAGTAAAGCTCGCCTTTCCAACCTCCTATAGCAGCATGCATGCTCCATGCATCGCTACGCTTTATTCCACATTGCTTAACATGAGCAGCATCCCAATTCAGGTTGTGCAAGTTGCATGTGTTCTCCATGATAACATATGCAATATCCTACTTAGATCTACAATTTGCATCTGAGTAGCCGACTGCGGACTCGACCTATGAACTCATGGTAGTTTCCAGAATGAGTCTCATGCCGTAAAAATCAATCAAAGTGAAGATGAGTCTTTATTCCATATCGAGCAGTTATAGTACAGCAAAATTGTTTCACATACAAAGAAGGAAGTTTACTAGTACTTTGACTTGGAAACCATTTCCAAATAACTTGTTTATGTCGGTGAAAATATAGCATGTAGTAAGCAAAAAAGTTAATCATGGTGAAAGTGATAAAAGAAGGATTACGTTCAAAATACAGCTTTCAACATTTCATTACTTTGTAAAGATGGACACTAACTACAGTTACCGTGTATGTGCTGGTCGCATGAGGTCATTTTCGTAAGTTCTAGCATTTTTTTAGGGTATTACAGTGATTTCACATAAGAACATAAACATCTCTGATCTGAAATCCCAAATTTGTAATTTTCCATATCTCCCTCTTTTTTAAATTATTCTCTCACAAACCAAACATAATCTAAACTATAACTTTTTGATATAAAGTATAAAACATCAAAAGGAATTATGAAATACAATAGTCATGCTTAATTACCATCAAATTAACCAGACTAAATTTGAGTAAATCCAGTCTAAGGCTACCATTGGACTAGAAAACTAAATAGGAAGATTTAACTCAACAGGCTTGAGCAACTAGTTACATGGCAGATCTAATTTTCTCTTATGGCAGATTTCGCAACTAATGTAGAGGCCCTTGAATGAAGCAGGTTCCATTGATTTGGTGAAAGAGCCAGGACGGTCAGCATAAAGGCCCACCACTTTCTTCATATGGGTCATGAGGTTTTGTACCATATATGAGTTCACGTCCCAAGTTTGTCCAACTTAAGAGTCGAGATTCCTAGTGTCTGACAATTAAAAAAAACTTTCTAAGTAGAATGACCAATTTGACCCAAAGGTTATTAAACAAGAACAAAAAAAAAAGAGTCTACGTTGCATTCCTATGTTGACTTTTATTTTTACAAATCTCTTATTTAAATAAACAGTCATCTGTGGTTGGACAAACTTCGAACGTAAACTTATGTTTGATACAAACTATAGGATTAAAAGTCAAAAATGAAACACTATATTTTCAGATAAGCCAAAAGAGGCCTAAGCATTTGGAGTATCTTCGTTATGCCCTTTAGCATGGAATAATGCATTGTAGCCCTACATATAATGGAAAATGTCATATTCACACACATTTAAGAAGCAAGTATAAAATACAATTGATTTTTCTTATCTACAGGAATTGGGTAATAGAACTAAGCTATTATATATGAAAATTGGATACAGTTAAAGTTGTTGAGGTGAGTGGCAGATAATTTGGAGCCACTTGTCCTCACAGTGGGAAATTGGCATCGAGAAATACACAAGGAAAAAATCATACAATCAGCTTATTTATACTGATTCCACTGCAGCAGACTCATAACCCTAGTTTGCCTTGATAAGCAATCTTCTAACCAACCACTTCCTCGCATTTAACAGTACGTGTGGTCTAAATAAATAGCATGTTGACCCCTCACGACTAACATTATGTAAAAATTCCATAAGTAATTTGAACGGTGCATGTGGAATGATACCCAAGGAGTCATACCACATAAAAGCTTTGAAAGAAATAAATAATTGATTAAAATGAAACTAAAAAAGGGAACATATGAATTAAGGATGATTGTGCTGTAAACTCAAAGATGTATAAAGCAAAGTGAAGACATTGCTAAAATTAACTAAATACTTCTTATTTCCAACTTGGGATTCAACCTATGACCTCATAGTAGTTTCAAGAATGTTGATTCATGCCCTCAAAAGCAAACAAAGTGATGTGCTTTTATGTGATAAAAAATTTATAAGATACAAGTGTGCTACATACAAAGATGAAAGTTTAAAAGTACTTGGAAAATGAGGATACCATACCTAAAAAGAGCAAAAAGTGATAAAAACTTCTCATCCTCGGTGAACTCTTCTTTGGTATGATGTAGTACTCTTCTCTCTCAGTATACGACATCATCCAGGTACCAACGAACTAAAGGAAGGTATTTTTAGGTCTCAACATAGCTTCATCTGCATACAATGAAAGTGCAAACCATCATCTTCAATTATGCGATTTGTCTAGCCAAAAGCCATGTTACCTACAAGTTGAGAAATTGATTTAAACATCATTTAATTTATTCAATTATTTTAATTTGATAGAACTAAAAGTACAATTAAGCAAGAATTAAAATAAGAAATACATATTCTTTCATGAAATCAATCAACTAACAATGAACAATGAACAATGTTTTGCCTTATTTATAATCTTCCTAACTTCGGTGGAAATTTAACTAACCTAACCCTACTTGACTAACAATGTTGTAACTATTATGCGCTTTACTAAATAGGCCTAATTACAACTAATTAATATCACTAAATTAACCCATAATACTACACTTAAATCATAATTTAATTAACTAATTTTAAATTTTTTTGGGGAGGGGGGATGTAGGCATACACTCCCAAAATGTTTGCTATATATGAAATGGCCCCCAAGTCCTTTTATCATTCACACTAGCTAAAAATCATGGGGAACTCAAAGAACAATACAAACAGTGAAAAAGAAAACATAATAGATATTAAGAAGAGTCAAGGTCCAAATATAGCGAGCTAAACAAGGTTGGCCATCAGTTACGTTTAAGCCCTAGTTGTTGAATTCTAGCTTCCTCAAAAAAAAAAAAAAAAAAAAAAAAAAAACCCAAGTGTTTGTTTTTCCAGAGCACCCAAAAAACAAAGCAACATCCTCTCGTAAATACATTTCCCTTGGCTTGAAGGATTACTGTTGTTCCTGCTATGCACCCACTACTGCAAAGAGTTGGTTGGATGGCAGTCCCACCTAGAGTCATTAAAGTCGCCCACACTGTTTTAGAGAAAGTACAGTATAGAAAAAGATGGTTTCACATTAAACTTCACATATCGCACAACAATTCCTGATGAGAGATCTTTTGCCCAGATTATCAATTAAGAGAGCTCCGCCATGGGGAGAGTCGGGGCATAAAATGGTACGGACAAAATCCGACAATCGAACCAAATCTGAATCCAAATAAGCGGAGTTGGATTCTAAAAAAGATCCGAATTGAAAAATCATTTGGATACAATTTAGTTGTAGGTGATCTGGTTCAGATACGGGCCAGTTACAGTTTTGCCATACAAAATTGTCTAGATTCAGATATACCCATTTTCGAAAATCATTTCGCATCTCACTTTTATTTGCTGATGTGATTATGACACATACATATTGATCAAATATAGAAACTTTAATATAGCTATCCAGATTTTACTTGCTCAAAAAACCAAATCCAATCTGAATAAAGTAATTCAGATCAATTCGGTTATCTGTTTTGTAATTTTGATCCAGATATATACCCATATGATCCTACCTGTTTTATACCCAAGTGAGAGTCCAATAGAATTTTTTAGAGGGAGAAGTTTGGTTACGCCAAAATAGTTGGCTGAAAAGTCCAAAGCTGAAACATGGATGAAATCCAACTCGAGTATAATGGTACATTCAGGCTTTAGCCATCGAAAGTGGGTTTGCGTTGCTCTTGCTCAGAGAACATTAGTTCGAACTTTGAAGAAAGAAACAATAAACTCCATTATGTTCCTCCTTAGTAATGTAATTGATGCAATTGGAAATTTCCTTGTGATTGGCAATGTTACTAAAACTACTTGGTGAAAAAGTTTCCATTTCTTCCCCGTTTTAGACCAGTTTTATGTTTCTAAATGGTATGTTCTCTCTTACGGAGCTTGTCGAGGTCTAATGCATAACCTCTAGCCCATGCACCAGTTAAGAGATCTCAAGGTTCTTTGAGGCTATAAAAAAAT
>QNQO01010975.1:0-65703 GCA_003290165.1 Berberis thunbergii | reverse complement strand
ACCTGTGTCTTGAGCAAACTCACCCCAATCTTCAATTTTCTTTCTTGCATTGAAATTGAAAAAGAGAAACAAAATAAGATGAGACTGCCACATACAACACGTTCTCCATAACTTGAGGCAATGTTTTAAAAAGCTTTTTTAAGACTCAAGGCGATCGAGCTTTTTTCCGAGGCGAAGCGAGGCATTTTTTTGTAAAAAATAGTGAAAAATGTATATAAAAATTCAAACAAATAAAGAGCAAGTTTTACAATGATATGGAAGCCACCAAAAAGGAGGACTCTTCACCTTGACGTTTAACGCAGATTCCAGCATGAAGACGATAGGTTGGAACAAAGCGGCAAGAATGATTAGTTCAGCTTAAATTTGTCTATCTTAAGCTCTGGGAGGGTAGTATCCAAGGGTGGGACAGAGATATCATCAAAAAGATATGGGCCAGTAACATTGCTCCAAAGCATGTGTTTTCGTTTGGATTGCCTTAATTGGAATACCCTCAAAAGGGACAATCTCCTTAGAAGAGGTAGGCATGCGAACAACAAATGCGTCCTGCATGTCAAGCAATGAATCAATTAACCATTTGCTTGTCAACTGCAGTGTTTCTAGGTGCATTTGGGGAGCCATTTACCAAATAACGCCAACTGATCAAGAAATAAAAAGCGTACGCCTCAAAAATGCCTCGCCTCAAAACGCCTCACACTGGCAGCTCAACTCGTACACGCAGAGGCGATTTCTGTGCGCCCGCCTCGACTCGCGCCTCAAGGCACGTTTAAAAATGCTTTTTAAAACAATGACTTGAGGAGCTCCAGACACATAATTCGAGGGATTACAATGCTTCCATTTCGGACAAGTAAATGCAAGTATATATAGCGACTACTAAATGCAAGTATTATATTAGCTGTGATATATAGCAACTACGATATAGTGACTACTAAATGCAGGTTTTTGCCATTCAGAAGTGAGAGGTAAGAAAGGGAAAGATCGATTACTACTATCTTCTAGTATGTTTAAGTTTGGTTCTAGGGAACTTAATTGAGAACCTAACAAGGAAATGGAGAAGCGATTGAAGAAGATAGATGAGGCTAAAGGCATTCGTTAATTTTAATTCCCATTTCCAAGAGGGGGAACCAAATAGTCCCCCCCCCCAAATCATCCAATGAGAAACATGAGAGTTCAACTCCATGTCTCATTACAATTGCTTGTAATTGCACAAGAAACATTCTAACTTCTAAATGATTGGATTCCGGGAAACTAAACGTAACCCATAGTGGCTTAATTTTTGTTGTTATTGTAGCTGAATGCTGTTTTCCTTCCTTCTGGTTCAAGGGAAAAAAATCATTGGCTCTGCTCTCTTAATGAAAGGGTTATGTGCTTGATCCCCAGTTTCACACTCTTCTCCATTGATTTTGTTTGGGGGGGGAAAATTTTTTTCAAACAAACAAAGCTACAGAACAACGATCTGCATTTTTACATATTGCACGCCATTTGCCCAAAGTTTTACTCATGGGCGCATCTATTTTCCAAGTCTCCACACTACATTAAGAGTTGTATTTCTTAAGTACAATTCACAAGTTCATTAATTTCTGTTCATTTAAATCTGCGCATCTGTTTATCTGTTAGCACCCAAAAATAATCGAAGACAACTTCCTACAACCTACCACAAATAATCGAAGACTATTTCCTACAACCTACCCTATTCACTACAATATCATAATCAACATTTGTAATGTGCACCAAAAGAAGTGTGTAAGTTATCGACATTCCATCAAAGTTCGTTTAGTTTTAGGGTTCTTCGAGCTTGGAGCTAAGTAACTCTAGCCTCAGTGTCAGGTGCAAGAGCATTTATATCACGTTTTCACTTGCCAGCAAATAGGCCCTACCTGATGCCAATCCAAACGGAGGTATTGTCTGTTTGATCTGATCCACTAACCAGGCACTGTCTTTCTATCTCTTGGTTAGTATCATCAACTTATCCGTCCTCTCAGACTTTCATAATTCCTAAAGTCTCGAGTAAAAGCATACTTATCTATTCTTAGTTCACATTGATGGAAAGTGGTATTCTCAGATCTAGATCTACAACAAGAGTTATTCAAAATTTTGTTGTCTAGCCATGACATTTGTCAGGAAATAGATTCCAACTAGAGATACAGTCATTAGAAGAATGATGGTGTAAATGTGGGGCAAAATGAAAGCAAGGCAGAAGGTAGAAATAGAGGAATGTTAATTAATTAACTCATATCTTAATGCAAACTAGGGTTTGAACATCCAAAAAATAGCAGGAAAAAAAAACAAAAAACATCCTATCTGAATCTCCATAAATCAAAGGCAACTACCTAATACGATGGACATCATAATACCAGTTATATAAATCCTCAAGAGGGGCACTACATCATAGAACTTGATTGATTTGAATGGGAGGTTTGCGAAGATATGATCTTAAGTAGTATTTGCAAAGTTTGACTAGATAGAAGGGAGATTACCTAGCTTATGTATCTAATATAACATGTTTCTACTGAAATCTATTAGCAGGACATCATCGATGTATAGCACTGTAAGAAATTTATATTGATGCGATGTTTCTTCTAGAGATTTTGTAATTCGGATGAATTAACTTCTTTCTCTAGAACCTACATTTTTTCTTTCTCTAGAATTTGACAAGTTGTTTGTCCAACTAGGTCAAGTCATACCACTAGCCCGGATCATGACATTCATAGATACAAGTTGCCAAACCATGACTATGGTTTCTCACAACAAGCCAAAATGTGACAACTGTCTGTTAACAATTTTTATTTATTTAGGGTTTAAAGAGTTCTACAAAGATAATAGGGTGAGAGGCAATGGAGGGAATTGAAAGAGTATGAGAGTGTGAGAGACAGACATGTAATGGTATCAACAATAGAATGCGAGACAAATGAAAGATCATGAAAATAAAGAGAAATTTGAATTCGAGATAATAGAAAATGTTAATTTAATGGAGGGATGACGGGGTGGACAAGAACATGCAAGGTTAAAAATGTAAGGTTTTGTTTATTTAAGTGAAAATTGTTTGACATGTTTAAGTTGCGGGTGCTCTTGGAGTATGTATCGATTTTTAGGCTGTTATAATACGGGGTCTGCTCTAATCCAAAAAGGGTTTCATTTATCAATTGCCTTCATCTAAACACATAATAATAGAAACAAAAATGATAACAAAAATGTAGATGATGCACACATTAGAAAATCGGTTCCATCTAGAATTTATCATGATGCAATCATTCTAAAATAGCAAACCGAAAATTGACACTAGTAAAAAGAACTGAAAAGGTTCATAATCTATATACCTTTACCGCCTCATTGGACACGACTCCGAACACTCCTTGATCATCAAATGTTACCAAGAAGCTAGAAAAAAAATGTTGCCGAGAATCTGCAATTTAACTAAAAAATCAGTTGATTTCCTTTTTATTCTAAAACTTAAAATGCACAAATATCATATAAAACATTAATTAAAGTAACAAAAAATTGAAAGGCTATGTACTAATCCTCGATTCCTTTGCTTAATGACCTGATACATCAAAGAGTCACAAAATTTTATCAAAACAGGGACGAATGCGAAATCAACAAAATAAACCCACTCAGATAAGCTCTAAGGCTTTACGAATAAAATTTCAATGATAACAAACTCGCTCTACAACGTAATGACAACCCCCATTAAGAGCGGTAACAAAAGTTCTTATATCAAATCAAGATTCAAAAACTTTATGCAGCCATTTGTATAATGGTAATATGATACAATAGGAACATTAACATGATCAATAAAAACATAAACATGATGTTTTCTTATTGAGAACGCCTAATAGAAAATAAACACATGTAAAATATTCCACCGAATTAGCCCCAAATGAACCAAGGGAATCTACACATAAGCAAAGGAAAGAAAAACATAAGCAAAGGAATCAACCCCAAACGATAAGTCAAGTACAACGCAACGACATTGTTAGTATCCCGTAGTGCATGCACCAATTCGAGCACCCTGTGACATTAATCAACGACATTGTTAGTATCACACAAATTCACGCAAATTTAAAGGGGTAAATTCTAACAACAAAATGTTGAAGGAAAATGAGATTGTGTGCATCAAACAACTGATGGTTCCTTTTGGTGTTACATTCCTGAAAAACATAAATCCGTTAAAACTTGAGACATAAATATAAACATTATTATGGAAAATAATAGTCAATTTTGAATGGTAGATTAGAACTTATTCATTATTGAACGACATTTGCTCTCTAGTAACTCGTAAATCGCATCCTAGACAAAGAGTTGAGTAAATATAATCTATTAAAGAAATTGACAACGGAATAATGGGTCGAATCCAACCTCAAAATATATCCTTCGAACCAAAAAATCTCTTTCTTATCTACCAATCCATTACTTATTGAGTCAGACATACAAACTCCATAACAAAGCATGCAACCAAACACCCAAACTCCATAACTAATCAAGCCAATTTTGTTTCACTAAGATACCAATGTCTATGGCACCTTAATTTTGATATTAGATGTCCCCCCCCCCCCAAATGAAAGAAGATCCTATCATCTTAATAAGACGGAAAGCCTTGAGAAATATTAACATCACCACGTCTCACTTAACAAAATACCTATTCAACTAGGCCTATTATAAAGGGAGATCCAATTAAAGCACTCCCTTTACATAAATAAAGCCATAGGCTCTTTTATTTCCCCTCATTATTTAGCCAAATAACCCTAATTTTTCTCCATCTCTCATAAGGTTTACCCAATCTCATTTACTTTGTCCCTCGCCACTCTCTGACTCTCAAATCTCTTTCTCAATTTAAAAATGAATTGTCATTTCTCTCATCACTCCCTTTATTTCCACAGTTATCCTTCGTTCTCCATGTCTTTTTCTCTAGAACGTACAATTTTTTTCTAACTAATACACTGTCGCAGTTAGGCCAACTCTAAAAAACTAAGAGTCGGATTTGGCCAATCATAAACCTCCTCAGTTTGTGCCAACTATGTGTGATTACAACAAGTTGTTTGTCCTACTTGGTCCAGTCACACCACTAGCCCAGATTATGACATTCATAGGTACATAGCTGTCAAATCGTGACTCTTAATTGTTGACAACAAACCAAAGAGTGACAATTCTTTTTTTCTTTTTAGGGGTTGAGGGGTTCTAGAAAGATAAAGGGAGGAAAAGAGGTAATGGAAGGCACTGTGAAAGTATGAGAGACAAAGAATCGATGAACTCACAGATAGAATGCAAGACAGATGGGAGGTGTTGAATATGGTAAAGAGATATTTGAGTACGAGATAATAAAAAAGGTTAATTTAATGGAGGGAATGAAGGGAGTGTAGAAGAAAATTTTAGTCCAACTCTAGTCCATAAAAGGATCAACTCTAGTCCATAAAAGGATTGCATTTATCAATGGCCTCCATCTAAACGCATATTAAAATTGACAAAATAAAAATAAAAATATAGAGGATGGATAATTTAGAAAATCAATTTTTTCTATAATTGATCGTAATGCAATCATGCTAAAATAGTAAACAGGAAAATGACACTAGTAAGGAAAACTAAAAAAGGTTCATTGTCTATGTACCTCCACCTCCTCATTGAACACGACGCAAACATTGCTCAATCATTGAAATTACCAAGAAGCTAGAAAACAAGTGATTGTCGAGAATCTACAATTTTAATAAAAAAAATCAATTGATTTCCTTTTTATTCTAAAACTTCAAATGCATAAAAATAATATAAAACTATTATTAACGCAACAAGAAATTTAAAGGCAATGTTCTTATCCTCGATTCCTTTGTTTAATGACTTGATACATCAAAGAGTCGCAAACAATATTAAAACCGAGTCATAAATTTTGCATTATATGCTGGATCACCCGGTTAAGCTCTTGGCAAAAAAAGATTCGAAGACACTCCTCAGGCTACTTAACTTCACTTTCAATAGCGTTTGCGAGAGCTATCGCTTACTCAACTTGCACAAAGCGAGGAATGGGAAATCAATACAAAAAAACCCACATGCGTAATCTCAAAATTATAAGGCTTAACTAATAAAATTACAAAGAGAACCAAACTTGCTCTATAATTTGAAGACAACTCCCATTAATAGAGTAACAAAAATTCCTATATCTCAAACCAAGATTCGAAAACTTTATGCCGCCAATTGTAAATTGGTAAAATGAAAAAAATAGGAACACTTGCATGATCGACAACAACAATGCATTCTTCTTGAGAAAGCTTAATAGAAAATGAACACGAGTAAAACATTCCACCAAATCAACCCCAAATAAACCAAGAAAATCTACACATAATCAAAAGAAAGAAAACATGAGTTATACTTACGTTAAGTACGACCGCACCCAGAACCCGTAGTGCATGCACCAATTCGAGTTGGTAGATAAAGCAAATAACCTGCATCATTAATCGACCATATTGTTAGTCGTACACAAATTCATGCAAACTTATATGAATAAATTCAAACAACAAAATGTTCAAGTAAAATGAGATTGTGCGCATCAAACCACCAATGGTTCATTTTCGAGTCACATTCCTGAAAACATAAATCCGGTAAGACTTAAGAAATAAATATAAACACTAATATGGAAAACAATGATAGTAGCCAAACGTCTTTACAAAGGTTGCTTCCTCGTCAAAGGTAATTTGCCTACTCAAAAATAATTTACCAACATTGATTAAACAAAAACAATTAATTTAATTATTGTTGTTGGCTGACTGTAATTAGCCATGATCATGGTCAATTGTGAAAGGTAAAATAGAACCCATTCATTATTGAACAATATTTGCTTATCTAGAAAATTTTACATTGCATCCCTGACAAAGGAAAAAGAGTGAACTCAATTAACATGAAGTAAAATCAAATCTATTATAGATATCGATTACGGAACAATAGGTCGAATACAACCTCAAAATATATCCTTCGAATCAAGGAAGCTCTTTTTTATCTATCAATTTGACTATTTATGAGGAAAAATCAATATATACGAAAATCATTGTTTATTAAATCAAACACACAAAATCCGAAACAAAGAATTGAACCAAACACACAAGTTATTCTTTACCTTTTTTCTATCTTCCTTGGCTTTAGCCCCTTCTATCAAGTGTCACTCTCTTTCTCCCTAGATCAAAGCACCATCCAGCATATTGAGCATATATTGAAAACAAATAATGAATCAAACAAAGAGAGATTGCATGCAAGCTATTCCAATAGGGTCAGAGATGTGTGTGCATGTTCTCTGGGTATGAACAATGTGTACCATCTCCGAAAAGAAGGAAAGGCGCTAAAGTGATTTGGCTTACCTGATGCCAGATATTAGGTTTAACGGTGCAACCAAAAAGACCATAGTCATACGAACTAGTGACTGCTATAACAAAGAAAACTGAAGACGCAGAGAAATTGAAGGGTCGAAACATTTGTCCTTTAGAGTTGGGCACGGGTTCAACCTTCACTCGTTGGAGCCCGGGTACCCTTTGTTGATTGGTGGGATTAATATTGCCCATGAGAAAGGCTGTGAGGCTCCCTCCGAATTCTTGGTTCCAACTGAGGTTTTAGTCGAGGTTGAGTTTAAATAGAAATTGATAAAATTTAGGGTTTTCAAGTTTCTTGATTTGTGTAATTGACTCCAAGGTGTGGTTTTATGATTTTTCGTTTTAGATCTCAAGTAAAGAATGTAAAACAAGAAAAGACCATTATTCTTTGTTTCATTGATGATTTTAATTACATCAGTTCTAGAGCGTTACAGCAGGGGTGAACTAGTAGAAGTTACAGTGCTAAAAACCAATACACAAGAACAGAAATCAAGAAACACCCTTACACATTGTCTCAAAAAAGGGTTTTGAAAGAAAGAGAGTATAACAACAACAAAGATATATTGTTGAGAGATGGAAAAACGTATGTACCTGTGTCTTGAGCACACCCCAATAATCACCTCTCTTTCTTTCTTACATTCTCACTGAACTTCTGTGTTTTAAAGAAGATTGAAGAAGAAGTAAAACTATGCCACCCCAAATCACTACCTTCATCAATCAATCGAAATGAAGACGATAAGCAACCTTGCACACCAAAACTAAATTTTTTCAATGAAAGAACTAAAAGAAAATGATTTCGTAGCAATGAGCTTACCTGATTAACTTCCTCCCCTTCGTGGAAAAAAAAAATTAAACCTAATCAAGTTTACATCTAAAGAAACTGAATGAAATTATGTAATGGTTGTGCAAGCCCAATCAAGCTTTTTTTAATATTGCTTAAAGTCCATATTAAGTATGCTCAAGCCTAAATTTTCCAAATGCACTAGATAGAATATTAATAACATGGTCTTAACTCACAAAAACGCAGTGAATCAAATCTATGGACTGAAAAGAAATTTCCTTACTAGGACGAGCAAGTCATCCGACACTTGGATTATTAGATGCCATCCAAAAGAACAAACGAATAAGACAACCAATATAGATGAACATAAATACATAGCAAAAAAACACACAGAGCAAGAAAACTAACATGTGTAGTGAACACATTCAAACCTTGATAGCAAAGATAATTTATCCAACTGTTGTTGTGGTTTGTCATGTACATAATATATAACTTTTACTTATTCTCAATTTTTAATACCTCTACCAACCTTTTCATCGGTTCTTTGTATCAACTTTGCCCCTGCCCCGTGGGTTCTGTAAAGTGAATAAGCAATGGAAGGTAACTTGTACGAGTTCTATCTTAAAATTATTTGATAAGAAATGTTTCTTCACAAAGTCATTCAACTTAATCAACAAAGAACCTACCTGGTATATGTAAAATAAACATAAACATTATGAAGGCGAACTGAAAGGCTAACAACTATAAGCATCTGTATGTTACATGTATATTACACGACGCTTGGTTTTAAAATAGGCCCTTGTTGGGATAATCTCATATACAAGATGTATGTTTTTGGTTATCAACATTCCGTTAAAATTCGTTTAGTTTTTGGGTTCTTCAAACTTGAAGCTAAGTGTCTCTATCTCAGTGTCATGTCAGGTGCCTGAATCAGACTAGAAGGTTATATGGACCAATATTTAACTCTTGAGGGTCAAAATATTCTACACAATGTAACTATTCCACCAAGTATCTGAGCACCCAGAATCAAACGCAGCATCCACTATCGCATTACGATATGTTGTTTCATGCCTACGGGTCTCCTTCATCAAAACTATGCCAACCCCAAATCATCACCTTCATCAATCAATCGAAATGAAGACGATAACCAACCTTGCACACCAAATATTCAAACAAACTAAATTTTCCCAAAGAAAGAACTCAAAGAAATGATTTCGTAGCAATGAACTTACCTGATTAACTTCTTCTTCTTTGTTGAAAAGAAAGATTAGACCTAATCAAGGCTATATCTAAAGAAACTGAACGAAGTCATGTAATGGTTGTGTAAGCCCAATAGCTTTTTTGTATTGCTTAAAGTCCATATTAAGTATGTCCAATCTTAAATTTTCCAAATGCTCTAGATAGAATATTAATAACATGGTTTCAAGTCTATGGACTGAAAAGAAATTTCCTAACTAGGACGAGCAAGTCATCCAACACTTGGATTATTAGATGCCATCCAAAAGAACAAAGGAATAAGACGACCAAAGCATAAATACATAGCAAAAAACACGCAGATCAAGAAAACTAACAACATGTGTAGTAAACACAATCAAACCCAAATAGCAAAAAAAATTATCCAAATGTTGTTGTGGTTTGTCATGTATATAATTTATCACTTTTACCTATTCTCAATTTTTAATAACTCTACCAACCTTTTCATTGTTTCCCAGTATCACCTCTGCCCCTGCCCCGTGGGTCCATTGTAAAGTGAATTACCAAAGGAAGGTAATCATTTCCACTCAAGTCAACTCGTATGAGTTTTATCTTAAAATTAGTGTTTCTTCACAAAGTACTTTCAACACAATCAACAAAAGAACCTACCTGGTATATGTATAACAAACATAAACATTAGCAGGATGCACTGAAAGGCTGACAACTATAAGCATTTGTACATTACAGGACACTAGGTTATAAAGTAGGCCCTTGTTGGGATAATCTCATATAAAAGATGCCTGTTTTTGGTAATAAACCTTCCATCAAACTTCGTTCAGTTTTTGGGTTCTTCGAACTCGAAGCTAAGTGTCTCTAGCTCAATGTCAATCAGACACCCTATGGCTAAGAGTGGGTTATATGGACCTATATTTTACTATTGAGAGTCAACATATTCTACACAATGTAACTATTCCACCAAGTATCTGGGCTCCCAGAATCAAACGTGCCTTTCACTGTCGCATTAAGGTTGTTGTTTCATGCCTATGGATCTCCTATTCCTAGTTGCACGGACTAAGGCTGCTAATGATAGTTGAAAATGGATTAAGCGAAAGATTACCAAGGAACAAGTTTTAGCTTTGCCCAAGCTGCTCTTGACGTTAGGCAGAAATGCCAGTGTCAAGGACTAAAGGAGACCAAACAAAAAAGCGTTGAGGGAGGCCACGACCATGTTTTCACTTGCCATCAAATAGACCCTACCTAATGCCAACCCAAATGGAAATATTTTGTGAGTGATCTGTTCCACTATTGAATTGGACACGATCAGACACTCTCCTTGTGTCTCTTGGTGAGTATCGTTTAAAAACATAAACTTATCCATCATCCCAGACCATCATAATTCCTAAAGCCTCAAGTAAATACATGCATATCTATTCTTATTTCACACTGATGGAAGGTATTATTCTCAGATCTACGACAAGAGAATTAGATTCCAACTAGAGATACAATCATTAGAAGAATGATGGTGTAAATGTGGGGTAAAATCAAAGCTAGGCGAAATGTAGCAATAGAAGAATACCAATTAAATAACTCATCTTAAAATGACAAAATAGGAACACTCACATGATCAACAACAAGCATGTATTCTTCTTGAAAAGCTTAATAAAAATGAACACAAGTAAAACATTCCACCAAATCAACCCCGAATAAACCAAGAAAATCTACACATAATAAAAAAACCAGTGTTCTAAAAATCGCTAGGCGCTGGGCGGGCGGCGAGCAGGTGCCTAGCGCCTAGGGGCCTAGGCGGGCACCTAGGCGGTCTTAGGTTTTGTATTATAACTTTAATAATTTACAAAAGTTAAGCATAATACCTTATCAATTACATCCAATTTAATGTCAATATATATATGCAAAATTTAAAAGCATGAAAAATTAACAATCGTGAACAAAATTTATTAAAACTCAAATGACTGAAGTTGGTCATGATGGGTACTTTATATAAATTTGAATTTGTGTACTCTTTTATTTTTCTTCAAATTGCATGAATAACCTCAGTTATGTTTGATAAAATCTACATTAGTAAAATTGGTACCGGCTGATCCTTTGAGAATTCCATTAAGTAATCATCATTCGCTACATTTAGACATATCATCATTATCATCATCAAAGCCCATTCCCGAGATTTTCTAAAAAAATAATTAAATAGTTTATTTCTAAAAAATAGGAAAGAAAAATAAAATAAGAACACAATCAACCTTATTAAAAATAAAAAAATAAAAAATAAAAAAATAAAAAAAATAAAAAAAATCTCCCAGACCGCCTAGACGGCGCCTAGGCCGCCTAGACCGCGCCTAGGCTGCCTAGACCGCCTAGCCCGCCCAGACCCGCCTAGACCCGTCCAGACCGCCCAGACGGCCCAGAACCGCCCAGACAGCCGCCCAGGCATTAATCTGGGCGGTTTTCCACCTTCTAGCGCCTAGGCGCCACCTAGACCGATTTTTAGAACACTGAAAAAAACATAAGTTATACTTACGTTAAGTACGTCCATACCAAAAACCCGTAGTGCATGCACCAATTCGAGTTGGTAGAAAAAATGCAAACACCCTGCGTCGTTAATCGACCACATTGTTAGTCGTACACAAACGTTCAAGGAAAGTGAGATTGTGTGCATCAAACCGCCTATAATTCATTTTCGAATCACATTCCTGAAAACATAAATCCGGTAAGACTTACGAAATAAATATAAACACTAATATGAAAAACAATGATGGTAGCCAAACGTCTTCACAAAGGTTGCTTCCTTGTCAAAGGTAATTTGCCTACTCGAAATAATTTACCTAACAAAGATCAAACAAAAACAATTAATTTAATTATTGTTGTTGGCTGATTGTAATTAGCCATGATCATGGTCAATTGTGAAAGGTAAAATAGAACCCATTCATTATTAAACGATATTTGCTTCTCTAGAAAGTTTTACATATAATCCTGACAAAGAGGAAAAGATTTAAACTCAATTACCAGGAAGTAAAATCAAATCTATTATAGAAATCGATAGGAACAATATGTTGAATCCAACCTCAATATATCCTTCGAATCAAGGAAGCGCTTTCTTATCAATCAATTTGACTTTATATGAGGAAAATCAATATATACGAAAATCACTATTTATTAAATCAAACACGCATACTCCATAACAAAGAATTGAGCCAAACAAGCAAGCTATTCTTTACCTATCCTTGGCTTTAGCCCCTTCTATCAAGTGTCACTCTCTTTCTCCCTAGATCAAAGCACCATCTAGCATATTGAGCATATATTAAAAACCAATAATGAATCAAACAAAGAGAGATTGCATGCAAGTTATTCCAATAGGCTCAGAGATGTGTCTGCTTTTGAGTATAAAACCTAAAATATAATTGGCTTTGGAAACCTAAAATCCAGTGTTCTAAAAATCGCTAGGCACTGGACGGGCGGCGAGAATGGGACTAGCAATTAGGCGGCCGCCTAGGCGTTTTCTTTTTATGCATTCAACCCAAATAATATGACCCCAAGCCCACTTCAACACAAACAAAATAACCAAAAGCCCAATTCAAAACCCAAAACCCATTTACATGCCACTAACAACACCCCCCACCCCACCACTCAGTTTCTCTTTATTTTATTTATTCTCTTTTTTTTCTCTCTGCCACTAACAACACCCCCACCCCACCACACTATTTTCTCCTTATTTTATCACATTTTTTTCCTTTCTGCGTCTCTTTATCTTCTTTTTAAAGTCTTTGCAAGTCCCACCATCTTCACATTTCTTCTCATTTCATCAGTATCACCCTTTCTTCCCTTTATTTGATCCCTCCACCTTCTTCCTATTGACAGTTGAAGCATAAAAAAAAGCAGATAACAACCCCAATATCTCCGCCATTTCTAGCCTCATCAAAGGGTTGTAGTGGTTGAGGTGGGATGAGTTTCAAGATTGGATCTGACTCGGACGCCACCAGATCGTCGTTGAATCGGAGTAAATCTAATTTGATTTGGACTTCGACACCAATTTGGGTGGGGTGGAGGGTAATTCGTTCCTGGATGATCAAGATGGGATATTTTTCTTCTGTGAATCAGAAACCCAAAGTTAATAGTGGTATGATGGTGGCTTTTTAGAACACTGCTAAATCTATGGTCTGATTAGTAATTTCAATTCTGTAATAAAAGAGGCGGAGTTTGATAAAATGGCACAATTAAAAAGAGAAAGAAAGGTGCTAAAGTGATTTAGCTTACCGAAGGCCAACAATTAGATTTAACGGCGCAATCAAGAGAACCATAGTCATACAAACTAGTGACTGCTACATCAATGAAAATTGAAGACGCGGAGAAATTGAAAGAGTCGAAACCTTTGCATTTTAGAGCTGGGCACGGATTTTACCTTCACTGGTTGGAGCCCGAAAGTACTTTCAACACAATCAACAACAAACCTACCTAGTATATGTGAAATAAACAAAAACATTAGCAGGGTGAACTGAAAGGCTGACAACTATAAGCATCTATACATTACAGATGTATGTTTTTTGTTATCGTCATATACAAGACTATGTTATAAAGTAGGCCCTTGTTGGGATAATCTCATATACAAAATGTATGTTTTAGGTTATCAACATTATGTCAAAGTTTGCTTAGTTTTTGGGTTCTTCGAACTTGAAGCTAACTATTGAGGGTCGAGATACAATGTAACTATTCCACCAAGTATTTGGTCTCCCAGAATCAAACGCGCTTTCACTATTCCATTACAGTTTGTTGTTTCATGCCTACGAGTCTCTTGTTCCTAGTTGGGCAGACTAAGGTTGCTAATAATAGTTGAAAATGGATTAAGCAAAAGATTACCGATGCACTTGTTTTAGCTTTGCCCAAGCCGCTCTTGAAATTAGGCCGAGATGCCAGTGTCAAGGACTAAAGGACTCCAAACAAAGAAAGCGTTCAGAGAGGCCACAGCTACGTTTTCACTTGCCATCAAATAAACCCTACCTAATGCCAACCCAAGTGGAATATTGTGTTTGATCTGATCCACTAATTGAATTGGAAACGATCAAGCACTATCTTTCTGTCTCTTGGTGAGTATCGTTTAAACAAAAGCAATTAATTTAATTATTGTTGTTGGCTGACTGTAATTAGCCATGATCATGGTCGATTGTGAAAGGTAAAATAGAACCCATTCATTATTGATTGTTAAACGATATTTGCTTCTCTAGAAAGTTTTACATATCATCCCCTGACAAAGAGGAAAAAATGTTAAACACAATTAACAAGAAGTAAACTCAAATCTATTATAGAAATCGATAACGGAATAATAGGTGATCCAACCTCAAAATATATCCTTCGAATCAAAGAAGCTTTTTCTTATCTATTAATTTGACTATTTATGAGAAAAGCCAATATATACGAAAAGCATTGTTTATTAAATCAAACACGCAAACTCCATAACAAAGAATTAAACCAAACACGCAAGCTATTCTTTACCAATCCTTGGCTTTAGCCTTTTCTATCAAGTGTTACTCTCTTTCTCCCTAGATCAAAGTACCATCTAGCATATTGAACATATATTAAAAACCAATAAAGTATCAAACAACGAGAGATTGCATGCAAGTTATTCCAACGTGTGCATTTTCTCTGAGTATTGCATGCAAGGCACGGGTTCAACCTTCATTGTTTGGAACTCGAGTACCCTTTGATGATTGGTGGGATTAATATTCCTCATGAAAGAGGCTGTGAGGCTCACTCTGAATTCTTGGTTCCAACAGAGGATTCAGTCGAGGTTGAGTTTAAATAGAAATTGATAAAATTTAGGGTTTTCAAGTTTCATGATTTGTGGAATTGACTCCAAGGTGTGGTTTTATGATTTTTCATTTTATATCTCAAGCAAAAAAATGTAAAACAAGAAAAGACCATTATTCTTTGTTTCATTGATGATTTTAATTACATCGGTTCTTGAGTGTTACCATAGGGGTGAACTAGTTGAAGTTATACTGCTAAAAATTAATACACAAGAACATAAATCAAAAAACCACCCTACACATTTACTAAAAAAAAGGGTTTTGAAAGAAAGTATAACAACAACAAAGACATATTGTTGAGATATGGAAAAATGTACGTACCTGTGTCTTGAGCACACCCCAATCATCACCTCTATTTATTTCTTGCATTCTCACTGAACTTGTGGGTCTTGAAGATTGAAGAAAAATAAGCAAAATTATGCAAACACAAATCGTCACCTTAATCAATCAATCGAAATGAAGACAATAACCAACCTTGCACACCAAATACTCACACAAACTAATTGAACAAAATTTTCTCAGAGAAAGAACTCAAAGAAGATGATCTCATAGCAATGAACTTACTGGTTAACTTCCTCTTCTTCGTTGAAACGAAAGATTAGACTTGATCAAGTCTATATCTAAGGAAACTGAAACAAGTTATGTAATGGTTGTGTAAGCCCAATCAAGCTTTTTTTTTATATTGCTTAAAGTCCATATTAACTATGCTCAAGCTTAAATTTTCTAAAAGCTCTAGATAGAATATTAATAACATGGTCTTAACCCAAAGAAACGCAATGAAAAAACATTTTCTAATTAGGACGAGCAAGTCATCTAACACTTGGATTCTTAGATTATTAGATGTCATCCAAAAGAACAAAGAAATAGGACAACCAATATAGATAAGCATAAATACATAGCAAAAAACACGCAAAGCAAGAAACTAACATGTGTAGTAAACACATTCAAACCCCGATAACAAAGAAAATGTATCCAAATGTTGTTGTGGTTTGTCATGTATATAATTTATCACTTTTACATATTCTCAAATTTTAATACCTCTACCAACCTTTTCTTTGGTTCTCTGTATCACCTCTCCCTGCCCTATGGATTCCATTGTGAAGTATATAACCAATGGAAGGTAATCATTCCACCCAGTCAACTTGTATGAGTTCTATCTCAAAAGTATTTGACAAGAAGTGTTTCTTCACAAAGCACTTTCAACACAATCAACAAAAAACTTACCTAGTATATGTAAAACAAACATAAACATTAGCAGGGCGAAATGAAAGGTTGACAACTATAAGCATTTGTACATTACAGGACGCTAGGTTATAAACTAGGCCCTTGTTGGGATAATCACATATACAAGATGTATATTTTTGGTTATTAACATTTCGTCATAGTTCGTTTAGTTTTTGGGTTCTTCAAACTTGAAGCTAAGTGTCTCTAGCTAAATGTCATGTCAGATGCTTGAATCAGACTCCCTACGGCTAAGAGCGGGTTATATGGACCTATATTTAACTATTGAGGGTCAACATATTCTACACAATGTAACTATTCCACCAAGTATTTGGGCTCCCAAAATCAAACGCGGCTTTCACTATCGCATTACAGTCAATTGTTTCATGCCTACGGGTGGATCTCCTGTTCCTAGTTGGGCTGATAATGATAGTTGAAAGTGGATTAAGCAAAAGATTACCAAGGAAGCTGTTTTAGCTTTGTCAAAGTCGTTCTTGACGTTAGGCTGAAATGCCAGTGTCAAGGACTAAAGGAGTCTAAATAGAAAAAGCGTTGAGAGAGGCCACGACCACGTTTTCACTTGCTATCAAATAGACCCTACCTAACGCCAACACAAATGGAAATATTTTATTATTGATCTGATCTACTAATTGAATTGGACACGATCAGGCACTCTCTTTCTGTCTATTGGTTAGTATCATTGAAAACATCAACTTATCCATCATCCCAGACCATCATAATTCCTAAAGTCTCAAGTAAATACATGCATATCTATTCTTAGTTCACACAGATCTATGACAAGAGAATTAGATTCCAACTAGAGATACAGTCATTAGAAGAATGATGGAGTAAATGTGGGGTAAAATCAAAGCTAGGCGAAAGGTAGCAATAGATGAATACCAGTTAAATAACTCATCTTAAAATTACAAAATAGGAACACTCATATGATCAACAACAAGCATGTATTCTTCTTGAGAAAGCTTAATAAAAATGAACACAAGTAAAACATTCCACCAAATCAACCCCAAATAAACCAAAAGAATCTACACATAACAAAAAGAAAGAAAAACATAAGTTATGCTTACGTTAAGTACGTCCATACCAATAATCTGTAGTGCATGCACCAATTCGAGTTGGTAGAAAAAATGCAAACACCCTGCGTCATTAATCAACCACATTGTTAGTCGTACACAAATGTTCAAGGAAAGTGAGATTGTGTGCATCAAACCGCCTATGGCTCATTTTCGAGTCACATTCCTGAAAACATAAATCCGGTAAGACTTAGAAATAAATATAAACACTAATATGGAAAACAATGATAGTAGCCAAACGTCTTCACAAAGGCTGCTTCCTTGTCAAAGGTAATTTGCCTACTCGAAAATAATTTACCTAACAAAGATTAAAAAAATAAATAAATAAATAAATAAAAATAAAAGAAAATTTAATTATTGTTGTTGGCTGACTGTAATTAGCCATGATCATGGTCAATTGTGAAAAGTAAAATAGAACCCATTCATTATTAAACGATATTTGCTTCTCTAGAAAGTTTTACATATCATCCTTGACAAAGAGGAAAAAGATTTAAACTCAATTACTAGGAAGTAAAATCAAATCTATTATAGAAATCGATAACGGAACAATATGTCGAATCCAACCTCAAAATATATCCTTAGAATCAAGGAAGCTCTTTCTTATAAAAAAATTTGACTATTTATAAGGAAAGTCAATATATACGAAAATCACTGTTTATTAAATCAAACACGCATAATCCATAACAAAGAATTTAGCCAAACAAGTAAGTTATTCTTTACCTATCCTTGGCCTTAGCCCCTTCTATCAAGTGTCACACTCTTTCTCCCTAGATCAAAGTACCATCTAGCATATTGAGCATATATTAAAAACCAATAAAGAATCAAACAAAGAGAGATTGCATGCAAGTTATTCCAATAGGCTCAGAGATGCGTGTGATTGTTCTTTGAGTATAAAACTTAAAATATAATTGGCTTTGAAAACCTAAAATCCAATGTTCTAAAATTCGCTAGGTGTTGGCCGGGTGGCGAGAATGGGAATAGCGCCTAGGCATTTTCTTTTATGCATTCAACCCAAATAATATGACCCCAAGCCCACTTCAACACAAACAAAATAACCAAAATCCCAATTCAAAACAAACAAAAACATTAGCAGGGTGAACTGAAAGGCTGACAACTATAAGCATCTATACATTACAGATGTATGTTTTTTGTTATCGTCATATACAAGACTAGGTTATAAAGTAGGCCCTTGTTGGGATAATCTCATATACCAGATGTATGTTTTAGGTTATCAACATTCCGTCAAAGTTTGCGTAGTTTTAGGTTATTTGAACTTGAAGCTAACTATTGAGGGTCAAGATATTCTTCACAATGTAATTATTCCACCAAGTATTTGGTCTCCCAGAATCAAACGCGCTTTCACTATTACATTACAGTTTGTTGTTTCATGCCTATGAGTCTCTTGTTCATAGTTGGACGGACTAAGGCTGCTAATGATAGTTGAAAGTGGATTAAACAAAAGATTACCGAGGCACTTGTTTTAGCTTTGCCCAAACTGCTCTTGACATTAGGCCGAGATGCCAGTGTCAAGGACTGAAGGACTCCAAAACAAAGAAAGCGTTCAGAGAGGCCACGACCACGTTTTCACTTGCCCTCAAATAGACCCTACCTAATGCCAACCCAAGTGGAAATATTTTGTGTTTGATCTGATCCACTAATTGAATTGGACACGATCGTGCACTCTCTTTCTTTCTCTTGGCGAGTATCGTTTAAAGACATCAACTTAACCATCATCTCGGACCATCATAATTCCTAAAGTCTCAAGTAAATACATGCCTATTTATTCTTAGTTCACATTGACGGAAGGTATTATTCCCAAATCTACGACAAGAGTTATCAAAATTTTGTTGACTAGCCATAATATATGTTGGGAATTAGATTCCAACTAGAGATATAGTCAATAGAAGAATGATGGTGTAAATGTGGGGTAAAACAAAGCTCGGTGGAAGGTAGCAATAAATGAATACCAGTTGAAAAACTCATATTAAAATGATAAAATACGAACACTCACATGATCGACAACAAGCATGTACTCTTCTTGAGAAAGCTTATTAGAAAATGAACACCAGTACAACTCTCAACCAAAACATCCCCAAATAAACCAAGAGAATCTACACATAATCAAAAGAAAGAAAAACATAAGTTATACTTACGTTAAGTACGACTGCACCCATAACCCATAGTGCATGCACCAATTCGAGTTGGGAGAAAAAAGCAAACACCCTACATCATTAATCGACCACATTGTTAGTCGTACATAAATTCATGCAAACTTATATGAATAAATTCAAACAACAAAATGTTAAAGGAAAATGAGATTGTGCGCATCAAACCGCCTATGGTTCGTTTTCGAGTAACATTCCTAAAAACATAAATCCGGTAAGACTTGAGAAATAAATATAAACACTAATATGAAAAAAAATGAGATTGTGCACATCAAAGGTAATTTGCCAACTCAATATATACGAAAATCATTGTTTATTAAATCAAACATGCAAACTTCGTAACAAAGAATGGAGCCAAACTGCAAGCTATTATTTACCTTTTTTCTATCTTCCTTGGCTTTAGCTCCTTTTATCAAGATGCACTCTCTTTTTCCCTAGATCAAAGCACCATCCAACATATTGAGCATATATTAAAAACCAATAAAGAATCACACAAAAAGATATTGCATGCAAGCTATTACAATAGGGTAAGAGATGGGTGTGCGTGTTCTTTGAGTATGAACAATGTGTACCATCTCCGAAAGTTGGTTGTTTACTCTTACTATGGTGTAGATTACTAATTTCTATTGTAATTGGATTTGGAAATCTAAAATGTATGGTCTGATTGGAAATTTTGGGTTTTTAAGTTTCTTGGTTGTTACCACAGGAGGATTACCTGAACTAGGTGAAGTTACAGTGCTGAAAACCAAAAACCATTGAGACAGATGGTTTGATGGAGATATTGCTTTGAGTGCCTGCAAAAACCACTTGCAAGATTGAAATGTTTATCAAATAAGTGGAACAATATAATCTCGAACAACACTTCCGCACCCATTACAAAGATATTGATACTCTCATGTTAGCTAGGTGTTTTCTACAGCACAAAAACTGGACATACTAATTTTGTGTTGTCAAACACACTCGGGGATACACTGACACTATGCAAATCATTTGGTAGTTTTGTACACGGTAAGCATAAACAGATTTTTATTAAATGCTTCCAATAGCTAGGTTCTTATTATATATTTATGTCTGTTTTGCGAACCTGACAAACTTTCAAATACTTCATCTGCAATCCCACCATCAAGGAAACATTATGTGTTCCCATTTCTATCAATACTCACTTTGTAACAATTGGCATTTTCTGCCTGCCAAGCCTCTTCCTCTTTAGGACAATCTTTTTATAAGGCGAGCTGGGTTTTTAAGAATCCCACAACCTATCAACAAAGTGTGACCTTCAGGTCAACGACCATAAGAAAGAAACCATGCCGCAGGTCCAAGAACTTAGCTCCTACGAATATGCAAATCCGACGATAATCACCACTTTTTAAATCAACACGACAACTCAGTAACCAAACATGCCAAATTCTA
This sequence comes from Berberis thunbergii, assembly GCA_003290165.1. NCBI lineage: Eukaryota > Viridiplantae > Streptophyta > Magnoliopsida > Ranunculales > Berberidaceae > Berberis > Berberis thunbergii. Next base: position 44,688 of record QNQO01010975.1, on the reverse strand, counting down.
TAGAAAATTGGTCCCATCTAGAATTTTGATCATAATGCCCTCACCCACATTCCAATCATTCTAAAAAAAAAAAAATTACACAAGCCGCCTAGGAAAACTAAAACGCTCCAATATCTACATACCTCTACATCCTCATCAGACACGATTCAATCAATCAGTAGATTTATAAAACTTAAAGAGCTCCACCCTTTTGCGATGTTTCACGGAGTCATGTTTTTTCATGACATCATAGAGCCATATCACCTTGAGCATGTCATGAAGCAATTTCGTACATTCAGGGGATACCATCCATTGAACCAATCATTCCAAAGCGTGTTTCTAAGAACAATTTTTTCGGAACACTAGAGTTGCATATGAAGTTCTCACAAATTTTTAAAATGAGTGACTTACTCATGTTTTGACAGAAAAACAAAAAGGAGCCTATGTGATGCACACTAGCCAAACAAGTGGTGATTATATGGACTAGTATTATAGCATTTCGCACTTTTAAAATCATCCACCCAAAAAAGAAACACATCCCCATCACTTTGGATGACTGGGTAAGTTTGAACAATTTATTATTGTATAAGTCGAAACAAAATACTCCTTATATGGTGCCAACTATGAACCTTCGATATAGTTGAGTACTGCACCATGCGACTCATATGTCACCCTCATCTTCTCCCATATTTTCATAAACTCAGCTTCACTTGAAGATTGAACCAAATTTGAGATGCAGTTACTAAATCTAAACGTGTCGTAGGCAATCTTGGTGTCAAATGTACCCTTATAGTTAGCCATAAATTGTTCATGGTGTCTCGACATAATCAATGTTTTTATTTATTTATTTAAGAAATACCTTTTCCACCGCATTAATGACCGCTAAGTCTTATCAATCATTATTACACTCACTTCACTTGCCTTACTTTTAAGAATTTCGGCTAACTTTCCAAAACCCAAACAAAGTTATTTTCATTTCCTTGTACAAGTATGCATACGCTATTGAAAATGTATTCTTTTTAGATGTAACTCTAACAATATCTAACAAGGGCATGTGGTTTTGTTGATTTTGTATGTGCAATCCATGATAATTACCTCAGGAAAACACAATGTCATCCTCAACGAATTTGGATTTGAGAAAAATAGATCCATACGTGTATCGATGTTGGGTCTTCACGGTGGTACTATACGTAGCCATTTTATTCAAAAAGCTAAAATAAGTGTTGCATTTGTGATCTTCCAACCAAAGTTCAATATTTCAAGAACAAAAGTTATTAAGGGCAGAAATCGTGGATGCATTCATTTCATCCCTGTCTTACAGAAGTTTCAACATTGTTTTTGGCTTGATGTTTTTATCTGACAAATCACTAACAATTTTTTGTTCGATTGCATTCAATTGTCTTACATATGCATTGCCACAAGGTTTTTCTCTAATGAATGGTTGCAAATACGACATAGGATATTAACAACTCATGAACCATCATTGAGTTAAATAAGAACTCTCATAAAGAAAAAAAATGGGCATTGGCAATTTAGGGGGAAACTTTTTCTGACCACCTACTTTGGACTCAATGAGTTATTATTTACACTTAAGGACACTATTAAACTGATTTTTAAATTTATTTGAGCTATGTTTTAGTAGAAAATGACAGAAAAGTTATAGACTGATACTAAACTATTTTAATTAACGGTCTTTACTGCCACTTCGGGCGAACTTGGACAATGGCAAGTAGCCAATCAACCTGTGTTGCGGCCAAGATGGACCCTCACTCGCTTTGTGATTATGATAAAAACTCCTCTATAGCACATTACAATGCATATCTCGAGGCAAAATAGGGTAAATTTTGAATACATGGTTTCTGATGTGAATTTGTATTTTTTTTTCTCAAAATTTTAGTTTTAATAGAGCTCATCTTGACATAATTATCATTGAGTCATTAGTCATATGTCATATATGTAATGACCTTAATTGTAAATGAAAATATGAGTCATAGATTAGTATTGAAAATGCCAGATATCCTTAACGTTTCAAGTTTTAAAAAGATAATGGGGTAAAGTGAAAATTAACATACTTTTTTATGTTTATCTGAGATTAAGAAAATGAAAAAGGCCCCTGTTAAATAACACCCCCATTTTTGCTGAAGGACATTACCAACTCCTTACTTTCTGAAGGACACCACCACTTATTGAATGACACGACTACCGACTGAAGAGGAAAAAAATGGGAGAAGGTGGGATGAGATGTAGCGTGGTGATTGATGGAGAAGAATAATAAGAAGAAAGGAATAAGAATAAGAAGGGAGGAGGATGAAAGGTGGCGTCGTGTGTGGTGGTAGTGATGATTGAAGAAGAATAATGGAGGAGGAGGAGAATGAGAGTAGTAAGAGAGGTGGCTGTTGTGATTGATGGAGAAAAAATTGAGAGAAGAGAAGAGGGGTTAAGTTTTTTTTTTTTTTTTAGTGGTGGTGTCCTATAACAGGTTCAAGTTAAAAAAATAGGTGGTAGTGTTTTTCAGTGGAATTGGTGATGTTATTTAGCAGGGCAAAAAAAAAAGGAGAAAAAGAGAGAGAGGAGAGTAAAGATGGATTCTCACATGGGTTCCTTGTTGCTGAGGTCCTTCTCCTCATCCACCAGACCATGAAGAAGCAAGCAAAGCAGCAGGAGTGATACTTTGATTAGCCCTTAGCTGGCCAGACATGGGAGACATTAAGGTAATCTTTCCTGTCTTCCCATCTCCTCTATTTTGTTTTCGCGAATTTTGTGATCTTTTGCTTGTTTCTTCCCACCCCACCTTTTTTCTCTTTCTGTGCTTTGAGTAACATTTCAGCTACATAATTTTTTTTTTCAAGCATCTGGTGCTTGCTTGAAAGCTCCCTCAATTGGTTCTACTTCCACTTTGCTCTATAATTAACAACTTACACTTTTGGTCTCATCGATCTTGGTTTTCATTTCTTCACATAATTTGTCCAATTTGGTCACCAGTCTTCACTATATGATGATCAGCTATAGATCTTACATACCCAATGGAATGTTTAGTTATTTGATTGTTGTTTTTTGATCTAAAACTGCAGGAAGTGGCGACCACTGTGGTTGATGGGAATTATAACACCCCTACTTTCTAAATGGCAATTAAAATTTATGCAACTAAAAATTCAATTGAAAATTTTATTTTAAAATCTTCTTTCGTTTGACAAGTTGTATTTTTCGAAATTCGCTTAACTTTTTTTCCTCTACCGAATCTCGGGACGAGGTTCTTTTGAGTTGTATATATTGTAGCACCTCGTAATTTTTGTACTTACTAATTTTTTTTTTATTTTTTGTGTGATTGTCTTCATTAAATTATGGGCATACGTATGAGCTATTTGTTTGTCCATGTGATGTGTAGTTTTTTATTTAAGAATTAATTTCTTACTGACCTTCCTCTACCGAATCTCGTGACGAGATTATTTTGAGTTGTATATATTGTAATACCCACCTAATTAAATAAATATAAAAAATTTCTTATTTATTAATTGTGGCGTATATTGTAATCTCATTTATTGGGAAAAAGATTTTGTTTGTCATTACTAAATAAAATAAAGTGTGTGTGTGTGTGTATTTAGCCAAAAAGTTGTAAACCCTAATGTTGATGGGTTGTTATCCAATTGTAATTGGGCTTTATCTAACCAATGATTAGGGTTTTATTTTGTGAAAGAGGGTGGGTGCATTCGAAAGTTTGGTGGGGGCAAATAGCCACCCACCACATATAAAAAAACAAAACCCTAGAGATAGAGAGAGTTTTGTTGAGCAAATTTGGTCTCACCACCACCAAGTAGAGTAGCGTAGAGAAGAAGATTGATCATCGTTGTTGTTGGGGATGGATGCGTTGAGAAAGCAATAGGATGTTCTAATGGGAGCGAACCGGAATGGAGACGTGACTGAGGTGAATCGCAAGTACTACGATCGCGATGTCTGTCGTCTCTTCTTGGTAGGTCTCTGCCCTCACGAGCTATTTCAGCTCACGAAAATGGATATGGGGTCGTGTCCGAAGGTGACGAATGACGATGGGACTGAGTGGAGGTGGCGTTCTTTTAGGCAATGGGAGACATATAAGGCTGATATCTCGATTAAACTGGAGAAACACCATGTCCCAACGACGTTTTGGGACAAGGTCTCATACTGGACTGTGAAGGCTCTTCGATTTCCAACTGACATATTCTTTCAGGTCTTGCTAAAATAAAGAGAGGGAGAGAGGGCTAGTCTTGTGTTTTCCATAGATTGATTGTACAAAAATCTGTGTATACATATGCGCTTCTTCTTGTTCAACCCCCAGTTTTGAAGAACAACAAACGTCTTCCATTTCAACTTCCATATAGGAGAAGCATCAAGTAAGGTCATGGCGGGAACTCTTGTGAAGCAATTAGGTCCTCATCTCTTCTCTACTGCAACTGTCCGTACAATCAACGAGCCAATTCTCACTGGTTCTTCCAGGTTTGTTAGAGTAATAAAGGCTAGTGGAGGTGGTGTGTTAATGTTGTCTGAATGGTGGTGATGGCTTGACGAGCAAGACGAATGGGATGATGGCGTTGATTATGAAGGGTTATTGCGTGGATCCGTTGCGAAATCCTTTACGGTTTGCGATCTCTCCGGTGAGTTCTCTTTTACCCCTTTCATTTTTTTTTGTTTTTGTTTTTTTGTGATGGTTGTGATGGTTATGTGTTGTGTGTTTAATCTACTTTGATTAAACCCCCATTTTCTTTCTTCCTGATTTTCCCTTAATTTGGTAGATTAAATTGATGGGGTTTGATTACTTTGATTAATTGATTTGAATGAATGAATGGATACCCATTGTAGTTCACATTGATTTTAGGCAACGGTCAAGGCATTCGGGGTTTTCCAGGTCATCATCATCATTAGAAAAGCATGTGACTGAGTAGGGTTTGTGTAAAACTAAGGAATCCCCGAGTGTTATCATGAAGAAAATTTGGACAAATTACCTTCCCCTGCTCGTTAGAAAGCCCTAACAAAACGAGAGCGGAGCGGGCTTCTACTTGACTAAGGGTATAGGGCTACTCACTCGTTGAGAAGTATTCTGTTTAGGTTACTCGAATAAACACCATGTAAAGTGCCAAAGAAGGTATTTTCACACACTCCATAATCCAGCCAATGAATAATCAATAAAAGATATCATGTCGATTGCTCAATCGTACTTTGGCTATCTTACGTGGAGCTGAATTTGGTTTTTTCGGTGTTCTCGTTGGAACACGCGGGCGTACTCCTTGCTTCTGGGGACATTGATCCGAAGCTCGAGTACGGTCCGTGCGCCGTTTTTCTTCTCTACCATGACGAATCAATTGATTTTTTGTAGGCATCGCTCTTTCCTTTGTCCTTCCCCCCGATTTTTGCCCTATCACTAGTGGTTACTCCCGATCCGAAACACCCCTTTTTTATTCGGCTACTATTTATTAACCAACTGTTTTTGAACGTTGGATAAACACACCGATTTATGAATTGTTGTCATTTGTCTTGATCCTTTTGAAAGTTAAAATGGGAAATTGTCCTGCGTCTTGCAGACTATAAGCTACATGGTCGAGCGGGTTGTTGGTAGCGGGTCATTTGGGATTGTCTTCCAGGTAAATACTTGCTCATTTTGCAACATACCCAACATATCCTAAATTCTCTTTTACATTTACTTACTCATCATTCTTATATTAGGCAAAATGTTTGGAAACGGGAGAAACTGTAGCCATAAAGAAGGTATTACAGGACAGGCGGTACAAGAATCGCGAGTTGCAGTTGATGCGTTCGATGGATCACCCAAATGTGGTTTTGCTAAAACATTGTTTCTTTTCAACTACAAGTAAAAATGAGCTTTTCCTCAATCTAGTTATGGAATATGTACCTGAAACTGTATACCTCGTTCTGAGGCACTATAACAATGTGAACCAAAGGACGCCGCTCATCTACGTGAAGCTTTATACATACCAAGTACATGTTCAACTTCTAAGTTTTTCTATTCCTTTTTTTTTATTTAAGCTTTTACTAATTTGGGAATTATCAACTTATTTCAGATATATAATTCCCAAATTAGTAAAAGCTTAAATAAAAAAAAAGAATAGAAAATTTTAGAAGTTGTACATGTACTTGGTATGTATAAAGCTTCATGCCTGGGTGGATGGTTAAGGCTTTGGTGGTTTAACCCCCACGTCTTGGGTTCTATACCCACCGGCGGCACGCTTGCCTTTAAAAAAAAAAGGAGTTTCTCACAGAGATGTGAAGCCTCAAAATCTTCTGGTACACATTTTCCCTTCTGTGTTATATTCAATAAGGTATATGCAAGTTTTTGTAATCCATAAAATTGTTTCTCCAGGTTGATCTTCTCACCCACCAGGTCAAGCTTTGTGATTTTGGAAGTGCAAAAGTTTTGGTAATGCCAGACCCCTTGTTTTCAATGTTTATTTTTCCTTCCTGGGCACTTTGGGATTTGGTGGAACCCCATTTATGTTTGTACGTTGACACAAATACCTTTGGGCATTTCTTGATCTTACGGAGTTTGGTGGGATTACATTGAATAATTAAAAGAAAACTCAAAATGGTTGGTTTCAACTAAATGAAGGTGCTCATTACATTCGGATTCTGACGTAGCTTTTCATGCTCCTAATTCAATAGACCTGGCGTCCTCTTCTTACTAATATTATAAAATGTTATATTTGCTTAACAAATGGTTGAAGATGCCAATGGTAACCTGGTTTGATGGTTAAGGCTGTGGTGGTTTGAACCCCGAGTCTTGGGTTCTATACCCATTGGCGGCACGCTTGCCTTAAAAAAAAAGGGTTGAAGATTAAGATTGTGGGGTTCTCAACTTTTTGGGAATTTGGCTTCTTAGAAGGATCCCCCATCCTATTGTTGAGAGTTTTCAAAGGTCAATAAAGATCAGCTACCCATGTTAGCTCAAATATTGTTGATGTGTTTTGGAGCCAATCCATTTACAGACAACTTTATGTTTGTGTGGAATAACTTTGTATTTGTAGCAATCTTGATATTTTTCATTTCCTTGTTAGCGAGAATAAAATGTATTTTCTTGTTTGATAATAAAAATGTCTATAAACATAGATGCTAACAAGTTCATCTGTTAGCTTGCAACTGTCATTTGAACATTTTTAGTCCTCTTCTAATATCTAATAGTTAGGTAACTTGAACATACAAAGCTAAGGTGCTAATGCGGTATTGAGTTAGGTCAACGTCAGAAAGTCCCAAAGGTGAAAGGGAAGGCTAGGGTTTTTTTTTTTTTTTTTTTTTTTTTTTTTATCTTGAATCGCTAAAGGACACACATGGATAAATCAACCACTTCAACAAAGAGTCCAAGCAAGGCCCGATACAAGCCAAAGGAATGCACAAGGGCAGTTTAGTCCAGGTTGAATGTCAAAGGTCATAGCAGGTCAATTAGAATGCAAGAAAGTTAAAACACACAAGGAAAGTGTGGGGCATAGGCAATCACGTGCTAGGATAATCTCCAAGTATATCTCCTAGCTAGAGATGGCAACGGGGCGGATTTGAGCAAATTCATCCCCAATCCGTCAGTAACATTGGATCCCCAATCCTCCCTGCAATTCCGTTTGCAATTTTAAATCAAAATCCATAACCGCCCCGTGCGGATGCGCGGATATCCGCCCCGCCCCGCAAATCCGCACAAAATTATAACAAAAATTAAAAAATTAATCTCTGAATTGGTAAAAAAATACAAAAAATGCTGAATTACAAAAAATTCTGAATTACAATTTACAAAGAATTCCGAATTCGTACAAAAAAATTACAAAAAATTCTTAATTACAATTTACAAAGAATTCATACAAAAAAAAAATCAATCTCTGGATCTGATTTCAGATCTGATCTCAGATCTGATGAAATCTGAAATCAGATCAGAGATCTCGGATCTAAGATCTTATTGCTAAGATCAGTCTGATCAGAGAAGGAGATTCGGAGAAGGAGAATGGGCGATCTCTGTGAGAGGGAGATCTCTCTGCGAGGGAGGCAGATCTCTCACGGTCGACGCGGTGTGAGGGACCTCTCGAGGTCGAAGCGGTGTGAGGGAGGCAAATCTCTCTAGGGAGCAGGGAGGCAAAATGGCAGATCTCTCGAGGGAGGCAGATCTCTCGCGGTGTGAGGGGAGCAGGGAGGATCTCGTGAGTCGCGGTCGCGCTGCGTGAGGGAGGGCGACGTGGTGTGCGATGTGAGGGAGGGCGACGTGGGCGACACTGCTCTGTGAGAATGAGAGCTTGTGCTCTGTGTCTGTGAGAGGGAGCGTTTGGTGAGGGTGAGGGAGCGAATGAAATGAGCGATTGTGAGTGATTTGTGAAAAAAGTTAATCTTTTATATAGGCGAAGGACACTTTTGTAAATTTGTTGGTTAAACGGATATCCGCAAGGCGGATATGGCAAAATCCGTATCCGCCCCGAATAGTGAACGGATATTTTTTTGGATACCCGAAACCACTCGAAAACCCATTCAGCCATATCCAAAACCGCCCCAAACGGATTGGGTGGGGCGGATATCCGTGAAAATCGGCCCCACTGCCATCCCTACTCCTAGCAACTCACTTTTAGTGGGTGATAGAGTTGTTTTATATATGAGTAGTTTGGTTTAGTATGAATATTCTTCTTTGTCTAAATTTGTTTTGTAAGAATGGCTAGATCAGGAAGTTCATTTCTTTTAGGTTTTTTTTTTTTTCGAGAGAGTGCCACGTAAAAGTAATTGTAAGTCTATGTATAAGCGAAGCCTTTTTCATTATTCCATTAGGAAATAAGACTTCTAGTTTGGTATCCAACAAGACCTTGTGAGCCTAGATATCAAAACACATTGTGTATCATAAGATATTGTGTAAAAATTAACTGTAGAGATGCAAAAATATATATAATACATTTAAGCATACAAATTATAAGACATCTTCAAGCAAGTAGGTCCAAGAAAACACTTACATTGATAAATTGTGTAACATGTAATCCATCATTTATCCATGCACTCGGGTTTGGGTGTCTTGATGCATCGTAAGATAGGTATCTGATGATACATCAAACCGTCATCTGACCAACACTGTACGCATGTCATGATACTCTTTCAACAGAACAAAGCAAGTCTGATTGCACATCTAATCCAACAAGGCCAGACAACATTAAGCCAACTATTGGCAGATTCCAGAACATTGGACCTGAATTGCAACGCCTTAATAAGGCCACGTGTCATGTGGTAAAGGCCAATACTCGTAAGCCTTGATAAGGCAAGTATATGGATGATCGACCCAAGATAGGCATGTCAGCAATACATCGGTTCTGACTAGAAAACAAATACTAGAGTATAAGTCGGGCAAGGAAGCTTCCTTGCATGGATAACACTCAGAAAGAGAAATTTCTCCCGCAATCTAGGAGCACAAGTCGTGTAAGGAAACTACCCTACATGGACAGCTCCCAAACAGAAAAGGATCTCTAGCAAGATCTCTTTCAACTACATTAGTTTGACGCTGTTCGTAGGGAACGATAGAGTTCCTTAGAAGAAACATAGTACCACCTTTCCCAAAAATCAGAAAGATGGTGACAACAAGGTCTCGCAATAATGGAGATGCTATGGAACCCTCGAACCAGCAGAGCGCTAGCTTTGGTGCCACCTCCACCGCAAGAGGAACTCTCAGACCCCCATACCAGTGGCAGTTCCGACGGATCTACTGTCAACCTAGATGAAACAAATCGGAGAAGCGTTGGAGGCACTCAAATAGTGAAATCCTCCACCCATAGGAGACCACAAGTAGGGAAGAGCTCAGGCCCCAGAGAGCTCTAGAGAACACGTTTAGGAGAGTCGCGCTGCCATAACAACTTCTCACGGTCCCTCCGTTCATAGATCATATCATGAACTAACTGTTGCCGAAGAAGTACACACTACCAAAGCTGGAGTCTTACGATGGGACATGAGACTCGTCCAATCACTTGTGCCACTTCCAACACGCTATGGCACTCAAGGAAGGGTCCGATGCGATAATGTGCTGATCATTCCCTGCCAACCTGAAAACGTCAGCGCTGACCTGGTTTCGCAGCCTCTCTATGAAGTCTATCGATTCATTTCGGACGTTGGCGATGGTGTTCCTCACACCCTTTGTGGGCAACCAATGAATCAAGAAGGGCCCACATTATCTGCTGACCCCTAAAGCAAAAACAGAAAGAGACGTTGAGGGAGTACGTCACTCGTTTCAACGATGAGTTGACCCTCATCGACAGTTGAAGTGATGACACTGCCGTCACAACTTTCACTTTGGTATGAGAAGAAGCAAGTTCTATGACTTCCTTACTTCGAACCCTCAACCAATATGACAGACCTGCTTAGGGATGTCGAGAGATATCGCTCTAGATGAGATGTTGGTCGCCAAGAGGGAAGTGGGGTCAGAGAAGAAACCCTCTGTCCCCACTCCCCAAGGACAAAAAAGATGACGAAGACGAGTGCAAGAGGAGCGCACTGACAACAAGACTGACTCGGGCCGCACAAGGCAGGACAATGCCTCTAATTATGTCGGGTCCAAATTTGTCACTCCTCTCAACACGAGTATGTCCGACATCCTTTACTCCATCAAGAATTGGAAAGAACTGAAATTGCCGCCTAAGCAGCGAGGAGACTCCGCTTGGCAACAATAACAAATACTATACCCACCACAAAAAAGACGGACATGATACAAAGGATGCAAAAATTTTGGAGGAGAAGTCGAGTACTGGATCAGGAAAGACAAACTCAATGAGTTCCTAGGCTCGGACACGAGGCAAGGTCGGGCAAAGGAAAGAGCAGACGCTGTCAAGGAGATTGAAAAAGAAGCTTTTGGTATCATTTATGTCCTCCACGGGGTCGGTCTCGAAGGGGAGCAATCTAACAGGTCTCGAAAGATGATGCTGGCCGAGATGCGAACACCATTTCAGTGTGAGGATCGACAGGTGCAGCATGCACGAGTTCATAGCCGGATCCCACCACTGATGTTTACTGAAAGATATCTCCAAGGGGTACATTCTTCTCACAGTGACACCCTGGTCATCTTCGTCCTCATCGCTAAGTGGGAGATAAAGAGGGCCTTGGTGGATACAAGAAGCTCACTCAATATCTTGTTTCTCAGCGCATTCCGCAACTTGCAACTACAGGAGAAAGGCAACCCCTGCCACCCAACCCATGATCAGATTCAATGGAGAGAAGTGATTTCCCATCGGGAAGATCAATCTAATGGTGGAGGGAGGAGAGCCAGAATTGATGAAGTACCTTGTCCAAGAATTTATGGTGATTGACGCTCTACCTACAACATTATTCTAGGAAGGCCATGACTTCATCATATAGAGGCAGTGGTTTCCACTATGCACCAATGCATAAAATATACAGCCAATCAGGCCCAAGGAACTATCCGAGAAGATCAGTCTGTAGCAAGAGACTGTCATTATGCCGCCCTGAAACAACTGAATTGTTGCCAACTGCAGCTTGGGCACGCGGAACAAACATGTCAGGTACTAGGCTAGACAAAAAAGAAGGATCACTCTGCGAGGGAGGAGTCCCGACAACCAAAGTGCAACTATGTGGAGAGCCAGAATTCATAGCTCGTAGTGCAATCCAGACCAGTAAAGAGCTAAGTAACGATGTTTCAGCAAACGAAAACCTACTCCAAGAGGCTAATAATCAACAATGAACTGCCCGCCAACATGAAGTCCACTATTTAGTAACTTCGCTAGCTTTGGCAAAACAAGATACTTCACTAAAGGGACTATGCAATCCGAGCCAGGACCATATGCGTCTCTTTCAGGGTCAGGTTAGCTCAGTCCCCGCTCGGAGTTAAATTATTTTGTTATTTTAATTTCGTTTTTGTTTTTTGTTTTTAATTTCAAATTAGAAGAGTTGTTCGTAACAAACACATTTCATAAATAAAACAGATTTTATTAACGGCAATGAAAGTATTACAAATCTTGCCGACCAAATAGTACATAAGTTTATACACTACAAGTATCTAAGTCTGTTACTAGTATCTATTCGCTGAAACAAGCGTAACGATTTCGTTCTGCCAATCACCTCCAAAAGAAAAGGTGGTGAAAGTAGTGTCTAAAAAAAAGCCAAAGGAACACACTCAATTCATTGCTCTATCGAATCACCTCACAAGGATGATGGTAGCAACATGAACCTTGAAATGAAGTGCATATATCTTTGCTCTGCCGACTTGCCCTGAGAAAAGGATTTGGAACCGGAGCAGAAGAAGGCGGGTGAGGATGTCTCCCAAGAGATGAGTGCCTGGGGTGTTGCAGGGTGACTAACCCAGAACCAAAGGTCGCATCCACCATAGCTTCGCTCCGTCAACCTTTCTTTCGATTGTGGCATCACGCGTGAAGCCACAAAAAGTGGAAGACAAACCCATCCTCTGAGGAAGAGTCTGTACTTCTTCTTCGCAACATAAAAAAACATTACACGATCTCATAGGATCAATCAGATGTCCGATGGAAGATTTGATTCAAGGTATTGCTATTAGAGGAGTACGCTCTTAGAACTTCTAAAGAAAAAGCCTCCAGTACGGTCCTCACGACACACAACAACGATTCAAGCTCTCAAGAAAAAAACACAACACCTGCCCAAATTAGGTGGCATCGCATAACAACAATTCTTAGTAAGATTCATCGCCGCAAATGTCAGAACATTCTAAGACTCCAATGAAGGAGATCTTCCTTTAGCCTTTGAAAAACCTAAAGCATATTCTTTAGTAAGATGCATTTGATTAACATGATCTACTATTCTCATTGCAGTACTTGAACGAATAACGATCAACCTATATATAGGCGTGATGGTTAGCGAAACAACGTCAGCCAACATTTACTTCAACATTAAATGCCGTATGGAAAATCGGGAGACAACGGTTCCTATTGCAGTTGCACGAGTCCACATATTTCAAATTAATGACCATGCATGCAGCCCCATTAATTGGGGGAGTAATCGATACTGAACCATCTCGCAATATGTGTCATATCCCTGTCACACCGATTTACAATTTTTTTATAATTTGGTCCCTCTACTAATGAGCCCAAGCTTATGCCTTGCCAGATCTGGCCCAACATATGCAAATGAACAAACAACAAAGGCCTTGAGTGCTCATGGAATGAGTGCGCCTTCAGAGTATTATCGATAAATCCAAGGCATCAACCCTATTGTTATTTCGCGATCATTCATTAAAGCCGATCAATCTATTATTACTCCGATCAATCAATCCGACTCTAGAATTAGACCGCCAGTTGAACTAAGTTAGGATACCCAAGTCAAACTTGCACGCTCAAAATCTTGATCTGACCAAAGCTTAGTCAGCTCCGACTGATTACAATAGCTTCTGGTCTGCTCTAACACCTAGCCCACCAAAAGTGGATGATGATGCGTTAAAAAATGGGAGCTTACTCAACATTTTTAACACTTGATCGCGATGGCTTGCCAGGGACCATTGTCAACTGCAGATAATGGTCGTCGAACCTAACCAAAGCTTAGTCGGTTTCGACTTATGAAGATGGCTTCTGGTACGTTCTAACACCCAGTTCGTTAAACGGGTGTCAACGGTTTAGAGAGTGGCAGCTTAGTCAGTGCTCTGATGCCTGATCAAAACGGCTTGCCAGGGATCATTGTCCAAACATGGCAATAGTGATCGAACTCGACCAAAGCTTAGTCGGTGACGACCAATGATAATGGCTTTAGTCTACTCGAAGCATAGTCCGTCAGTAACGGATTTTGACGCCTTAGAAAGTGAGTCTAGTTAGCGCCTTCGACATCTGATTAAGATGGCTCGCTAGGGGTCACTACTCGTACGCCGAACCCTGACCATAGCTTAGTGGTCGCTGATGGCGATGACTTTTGGTCTGCTTGAAGCTTAATTAGCTGCGTGCGGATTTTGACGGCCTAGAAAGTGGTAGATTAGTCCGTGCGACAACGCCTAACCGCGATGGTTTGCCAGAGATCGTTTGCCAACTATAGACAATAATTGCAGTACCCTACCAAAATTTAGTCAGAACGACTAACGATGCTAATTTTTGGTTAGCTCTAATTCCTAGTCCGCCAAAAGCAAATCAAGATGGGTTGGAAAGTGAGAGTCTAGTCAGTAACCTCAACGCTCGATTAAGATGACTTGCCAAGGATCACCATGGTCTATAAACCTGACCCCGGTTTAGTTAGGTATAACTGGCGATAATAACCTACGGTCCAACTAAGCCTATTCCAAGAATAACGGGCAAAGACGAGTCAAAAATCTAGTCAGAGCTTTGACAGCTCATCTCAGATGACTCGCGAGGACTATTCTTTGATCATATACAATGGTGAGCGTGCTGGGACCGCAGTCTGACTAATTCGCTTATAATAGCAACAACTATTGGTTCAACATATAGCCAAGTCGCCAGACAAAGGGTGAATTACACTCGATCTCTAAAAGGATTTTGACCAAAATTGCACGAACTATCACAGCACAAGAAGTCATAACTTTCACCAGCAGATCAATCATAAAGCTTCCTGGCCTAGTAGAGCCTATCGTCCGACAATTAATATCGAAATAACACAAAGCAGGTAAAAGCTAGCGGAAAAATGAACATGTACAGAGTACAATTCATTTGCAAGCCAAAAAAAAGATGTAAGGTTCACTCCTCGTCAAGAAGAGAGTCAAATACAACAGCCGGACTTAGCAGGGGAAGTAGGAGACCATTTGTACGTGCTGCCTCTTGATCACCCTCATCAGGGTCACCTTCTTCTTCGGACAGGTCGGAGGTCACTCCAAACTCTGCATATGCAATCTCTTTACAATAGGAGAGATCCCAATTGGGATGCTCGTCCTTCATCAGATGCAACGACCCCAGCCTACCATGTACACGATTCTGCTGAAGTCAAATGTGCCCTGGGTCTTAAGAAGCTTCTCCTTGCACACCCTTGATTCAACAAGCTCTTGCTCCAGCCGCTCCAGCTTGCTCAACAGCATGTCAGTCTTGGACTACATCATTAACAGTACTTAACTCATAATGTGCTAGAAGGAGCTGCTTTTCAGCGGTCCGCACACTATTGGCATTAAAATCAACGTCAGCTTCCAACTGCTGACATCGGACAATCCATTCGAACTCCTTAACCCTCTCGGCGTGCAGAGCCTGCACTCCAGTCGCAGTATCGCGGGCAAACTGCAAGTCACGACGGATAAGGTTCGATTCATTCTCGAACCGATCCCTTGCGGACACAACCCTCGCCAAGTCAGACTCAAGCGTTTTCAAGCAAACCTTCTGAGCCTCTGACCTTTTTTTTTTTTTTGGAAATATAGCAGGGGTTATTTAGGATCCCCAAACCTGATAAAGAAAATTTCAAGTGTTACATTCTCAAGTATGTTTTGCCTATTTTATCTTCATGGACAATATCCTTCAAGTCCTCCGCAAAGGAGCTTGGGATAATCTCTAGAAATTCAGAATCTGGAAGAAGACTGGCCTGCTTATCTGCAATTATGTTGGTTTCTCTGTAGTCATGGCTTACATTGTATTGGTTAAGTAGACCCAACATACTTTTTATTATCCTAATGATGTGTCTTAGGTTCCATGTTGTCTTCATGTCTTTAGTTAAATAATCTAGGACAGTGGTGGAATCTGTTGAGATCTCGAGCTCATTAGGTTGTGCAATCTTGCTAGTTTAAGCCCAAAAATGATAAACCTCCAACCACTACACCAATAAAGATAAGTTTCTCAGCCTCTGACCTTGTGCACCAAGACTCCGCTCCATTATCCTAGTAAGCTTCAAGTTGCTTCCTCAACGACTCAATCTCATAGAGAGCGTCAGAATATGACTTTGCAAGTTTGTAAAGACATGCTCCATAGTATACTCTCACGAGCGGCTCAGCTTCAGTTCTAGCTGCGGCCACTTGATTCAGGTATGACATCCCCAGCGCATGAGATGTTTTTGCCCTTTATCCATACACTATCCTAGCGACTCTCCCACTGGCTCCAAAACATAATTCCCCAGCCAGTCATTCCACCCGCTAATATGCTTCCTCAAAGCATAAGAAATGTCAACCTCCTGATGCCAAGCTTGGTTGTTCATCCTTACTATGTCTGGAGCAAATAAACTGATCCGTGCATCCGGATGAAGATCCTTCGGGACCGGAATCACCCCAGTACTGCCTTTGACTATCTTCATGGCGTCAGGGCCCTCACCCACAACTTTCCCTTTGCCCATAACAATCAGCTCTTTTTCACCCATCGATTTAGGCATTCAGCATCAGTTGACGGGGGAAGAGGGAAGCAAATTATTCCTTGAACCCATCGTCAATTCAATGTGGGAACGAGAACAAGATGGAGGACAATACGAGCGATGCGGAGAAGACCCTTCGCCATGAGGTCGACGATCGGACAACTCTTCAACAAGTTCATGATCCAGAGAAGGGCATAGCTCAAAGTCCTTTATTGAAAAGGGACGACCAAACGAAGCTGCCACATCCCCTTGCAACAACATTTTGTCAGAACCTCTGCCTAATTTGTACTCAGTTTAGTCACATTCTTCACGCCCACCATTTGCAAATACTCCCTTTCCAAGTCAGGAAGGGAAATAAGGGCCTTGGCTTGAGCATCACGCCCCTCAGAAACAACAGTTTCCGCCCTGGCAGACGAATTAGGCACTTGTCTGACAACATCACGTCCCTCGAACGAAGCCAAGTGCCTGCGAACAGGCCTAGACAAAGAATGTGACCTCTTCAGACGCATAGGAGAAGGAAGCGCCTCATCTATTTTATGCTCTCCTTGAAGGGCTTTGAACCTTAATCTTGGGAAGTTTTCTTTCCTCGAAGCAGACACACCTTTGGGCTTTGGCTTCGAAACCCTAACAAGAGTAGGAGCCTCATGCCAGTGATCCCACAGTCCAATGTGTTTGACATTAAAAGACTAATGACATCCTCCATCAGCAAATGAGGCATGTCGCGGAACGCACCAAAGTTGCTTTATCTTCAGTAGAAAGTGGTAAAGTTGGGACTTTCCTAGGAAAAATGCAAAGGTCAACCTAACATTTAGTTAACACAAGCAAGACCAAAAAAAGAATTTAACTTACTCAGTTGTCTAAATTTTCACTCAACCGGACGACTAGCAAGCTCAAAATACTGCGAGTCCACAGGAGCCATAAAATAGAACTTCTGTCAGGATTTAAAATCATCAGGCAGATTGCCAAAGTAGTCCGGCGACGTCAGCACACACAACGTGCTCATTTAATCGAGGAGAAGTAAGCAGTTGGATCTCCATCGAAGATACTCGGACACCAGCGTCCTTAGCCCTAATCAAAATGGCAATCACAGTCTTATACCCATTCGACTCCAATTGAGCGGGTGCAATGCCGAGGTATGTTAGGAACTCTCAAATCTTCTTGATAACATGAAAGCGGACACCCGATGGAAGCATACCCCGGTGAAGACAGATAAACCACTCAGGAAGGGACAACGACATCAAGTCGGCGCCCAAAGTGCAGAGCATTAGATCATCAGGAATCTCGTATGTTTTATAGACGATTTCCAGATCTAATTTAGAGAGCAACCTCTCTTCAAAGAACTTGCGGTCCTTAGCGATCAGCTCATCGAAAAGCTGATTTCGGCCTGCCATGAAAGATAGTACAAGCTTTTGAATATGGAAGCTGAGCAAAGTCAAAAGCACAGAATGCAGTACGACAAAACAGAGTCTCTAAGATCGAAAGAGTAAAGAAGCCAAACTCTGCACATAAGAGATCTATATAGAAAACAAAAATCCCTTTTTTTTTCTTTTTTTCGAGCAGACGCATACCCAATTAATGAAACTTTCCGCTCGAGGAAACAACTCATACTCAACAATTATGATGGCACAGTTGCTTCATGAAATGACTCAGTGGAACGATGAGATGACCCACTAACTCACGGGGGATAGTTGATGATACATCAAACCGTTCTTTGATCAAGACCATACGCGTGTCGTGATAGTCTCTTCAACGGAACATAGCAGGCTTGAGTGCACGCCCAATCTAGCAAGGCCCAAACAACATTAAGCCCACTATTGGCAGATTCCCGAACGTTGGACCCTAATTGCAACGCCTTAATAAGCTCATGCGTCATGCGGTCAAGCTCAATACTCGTAAGCCTTGATAAGGCAAGAGTAAGTCTTGATAAAACAAGTATATGGAGGATTGACTCAAGACATACATGCTAACAATACATCGGTTCTGACTAGGAAACAAATACTAGAGTATAAATCGGGCAAGAAAACTTCCTTGCATGGACATCCCTCAGAAAGAGAAACTTCTCTCGCAGATCTAGGAGCACAAGTCATGTAGAGAAACTAGCCTACATGGACAGCTCCCAAACAGGAAATGATATCTAACAATATTTATTTCCCTAAACTACGCCACCAAAGGCTTAGCCGAACAAGGACTCTCACACTATAAAAGGGAGATATGGTTGATGAACTAAGGTACGCTACAGAAGCCCAAATTACAGCTTTAAGCCTCTCCTAAGTCTTATCTAACTTAAGCATCGGAGTGCAATTGGTTACCACACAGTGGTCTTTGGCTCACGTGTGCTACTTGTGCAGGTCTAGGTAACGGCAAGGAAGGAGAGAATGAATTGACTACATCAATATCGATAGAGCATAGATATGATATGTATTGAGTATCATCTGATGCATATCATGGTGAGATACAAATAATTATGCTTAGGAGTGTGGAGGCTGATTTGTTGGTACAAGTTCTTGGTCTTATTCATTGTTAGGAACTGGGAGGACTCAAACCAAACTCTTTAACTTTTTCTATCCAGATCGTCTCTCCTACACGCACAAAGCAGTTTTTGGTGGTGGTTCTAGCTTTCTAGGCGGGCAATGATCAAGATTCCATCTTGTCTTCAATTGGTGAAGGTCGTGGTAGGTCGGTATTTGTCAAGGAAGAACGCAAAATGAACTCTAAATCGCACACAATGCATCTTCTTCTGTAATAAAAAAAATGTTGTGGTTCATTTCTGCCACAAGGCACAATCGTTATTGATCTGCTTAAAGTATGACAACATTCCTCATTCTTTTAATGGGTTACGTATGAGTCATGAGATTTTGGATGTCTTGAAAATCTTAGGGTATGTTTGGTTAGTCATTTTCCTTGGGAAATGAAATATGTTTCCTTTGTTATGCAGATTTCCGTTGTTTGGTTATCTATTTACTGTCAGAAAATTAATTTGTTTTTCCACTACTTATGGGAATCCAAAACCGAAGGGGAGACCTCGAAATTGAATTCACGAAAACGGTTTCAATTTCCATCTCTATTTTTCATGCAACCAAACAGACCCTTAATCTATTTGATTGCAAAAGTTTAGAGAAGTTTTCAAGGGGAAAGTTAATTTATCAATGGAGATATTATTTTTTGTTTTGATCAATCTAACAGCAGGGAAATTAAGAAAATTCTTCTGCTGTTTGTCTTTACCCTCACCATGTCAAGGATCACCAGAGTCAATAACCCCAAATTTTCTTTTTGTTTGGAAATTTTGGGTTTTGGTAAGTTTTTCAAGGTTCAGGAGAGATGCACATTTGAATGGACTTTCAAATTCGTGATTGACAGTTAGGATGATGTTGTGATCTATGGTTTGATCAAGATTAGCAACAGTATGAAGTTTGCAATCAACACTTTTGCAAAGGGCAGTGTTTCTTGTGCTCAAGTTTGGACCAATTCTGTTTCTGGCAATTTCTAAAGATGCGGTGGGAGGGTGTTAATAGTATTATTAATTAATACAGGACAGGTTGATCTTTCGACAAGAATCCCAGGTTGCAAAGTTTGATGTCCATGTCAGGGCACCAGGCTACAAGAAGGTCAATCACACAAGTCCAAAAAATTATAAAATGAATCGACATTATCCCCATCATTAGACATCTCAAGCTTGCACTTGTTTAGGTTTGTATCAAATCTTTCGTTATGCGAATTGGTGAGTTAGATATTAAATTGAATTTTAATACGAATAGAGCTGGATAGATAAGTTATTTAGGTAATACATCTTACAAGTCTCTAACTAAGGAATTGGAGCTCTGTCCTACAAGTTATTCGTTCTCCATATTCCATCTTGTCACTGAGACTATGATAATAGTCAGGTCAAGGGAGAAGTTGATGTTCTATTTTAGTAGCACACAACTTAATACCCTGCTTTGTTATTGTAGTATAGAATAAGCAAGGATCGTTCTAGACCGGGGATTAGAAGACTTGTTAATTAACACTAATAATAATTGAAAGACAACTAACAACCTAATTAATTAAATAATGGGGGATTGAATTTTCTAAATTAAATTATGAAAATTTCTGTAAAGATAATAAAACTGAAAGGATGGCAAGATGAGAAATTAGCTAAGTATTTATCTCCACACACCAAACATATGCTTATAAATCAATATCAATAATCACTTGCTAACTCGTGAGAGACAATGCTCAAGACTAACCGTGACCGCACTACATTAATCTTATTATTTTCTCAAGTTCGTTGAATTAAACTAAGCCTCGCTTTCAAACTATTCTTATCATGCCATCTAAACAGGAATCACAAGTTAAATAACAATCTAAGATCATTAAGGTTTGTGGAAAATATGAACACTGACTAGGCAATTACAAGTATGATCAACATCTTGTTCTTACCTAAGTTTTTACTTAACTTTACCAACGTTCCTTGGTATTTACTACTTGTGAGTACAAAATTATAACAATTAGGTGAAACTCTCTTATACTCTAGCCCCAGATCCTAGCATACTTACTAAGTTGGCCATCTTAACAAACATACAAAGAAAAGTTCTCTATAAAACAGTTAAGCAAAACACAATCACTAATAGCAAGGAAAATTAAATTCAATTAATTTATAAAACACATGTTCATGGCTTCGAATCCACCCCTAACTAAGAGAAGTTTAGCTAGACATATTAATTATGTTCGAATGACAATACATAATTAAATAGCAAACTAAAATAAGAAAAAGAGTTAAGAGATGAAACAAAACACTGCCGCCTGATCCGTGGTGGTAGAAAGTAGTGCTGGGGTGCGAATAGCGCGAAGGAAGATATCTTCCTCCTTTCCTTCTCTTTGAGATCTGCGATCTGCGATCTGCTTCACCAGTCTCTCTACTCCTTCCTCTTCGCGATATGCTCTGGTGAGAAGGGGCTGCGACGGTGGAAGGGAGAGAGGGACTGAGACGGTGGCGAGACGATGAGGAGAAGGACGATGACTATTTCGATTGGGTTTATGTGATTGCGACGAACAGTGGGTGAGGAGGGTGTGTGCGTGATTTTGGGATGAGCTATGAGGCTGTGATTAGGGGGTTATGGATTCAAGACGACAGCGGCTGTGGGAGGATGCGTGCTAGATGGCTGGATCGGCGATGGAAGTTGTGGATGGGTTGGTTGAGGATGAGGATGCGATTGTTGGATTTGTTGGATGGATCGATAAGGAGGTCTTGGATGGTTGAAGAGGCTATTGCTGGATGGATCTCTTCAAAGCAAGGTATCATCCCTTTTATAATTGTTTTGTTTCCTTCTTTGTTTGGTTTCCTTATTTGCTTGGTTTCCTTGTTTGTGTGGTTTCCTTGTTGAATTAGTTGCCAATTTGCTTGACTTAGCTTCTATTTTAGGATCTTGTAATTGGAAACCTACACAAACATGAAAATAATAATTAGTATCATAATTAACAAGTAATAGCTAAAAATATATAGAAATACGGTACTAAAAATAACCTATTTATGTCCCTATCAAATTCCCCCACACTTATCTTTTGCTAGTCCTCGAGCAAATCCAAGAAACAAAAATAAAAGACTCAAATGACTCAATCTATACTCTCCAACATTTGTCTCAGAGATTTTCAACGGATCATGACATGTTAAAATTCTTTGTAAATACAAGATTAAATTCACATTATTCGAAAATTAATACACATTCATAGCAATGATATAAAAATTCACAATTAAATCAATCCAAGTGACTGAAACTCAAGCGTGTGCCAAGAAGAATTAACCCAAAAATCTCATTGGATGCACTCTTTTCTTTTTCAATGATTGTTCGGTAAAATCACTCTTCCTATTCTAGTTATATGTGAGAGGATTGATGTAAAAAAGGAAACAAATAGCTCACATATGATATATCAAGAAAGAATGGCATTTTCTGACTTTTTTTTTTTTTAGATATATGATCTCATGGAAAGAATGCTACTACTTGAATGCAAGAACTAGGGACACCATATGCTCATACCTCATTCGAATCTCCACATCGTGACATTGCAAGACACACTCAATCAAATTGTATTAATTCAGGTTGTAATGAGGCCAGGGATAAAGGGAAGATAAAGAATGGATATGAAATTTGTAAAGGGCTTGAAGAAATGGTGAAAGCATGCAATAAGATTAGAGACATTAGCAAAGAATCATATGGTTCAAGACATAAGTGGGAAAATGACGAGGTGGCCCATTGATAGTGAAGAGCTTCAGCAATTATTTTGCATCTACCGAAAAGAATTGAACTATCCGTATGGTATTGTAATACCGAATGGATATAGATAAGGACTTATATCCCTTTTGTAAATTTTTGTACAAATTTTTTTTTTCAATTTTTTTTTTTTTGCAATTCTTTTTTCTTGAACTGTCTACCACAAGGGTCTCTCCCACACTTGTTTTTCAACATAATTTGAACCACAATAAAGTCTCTGCAAATCAAATTATGCTTCACTCTTCTTATTAGGTTAGGGATAGAAAATGAGGGTAATGAAACAAAAAGCTTAATAACAGGCTCAATGGGGTTAACCTAAAGGAAATATATTATGGATCATGCTTATTTGGCAATGGTGAAAACTATGTGCCTTTATCATGTCAAGTATATCATGCAATTCAATATGATGCATGGAACAAAATTAATACAAGTTATAGTGTTTAATTCTTAATTTTGAAAGCAATCCAAGTAGCAACCAAAGCAAACAAAATTGAGATCATGCAACGAATTATTATTGACAAAAGAAATAAAAGATGACCTAACTAAAAACTCTCAAAATCAAAGGAACAATAGGCTCAAAACTCACATATGGGTTATAATGAGTTAAATTCAACTAAGCATGCTATGAGTATCAATTGCTAAGTTGATTACTTGTGAATTTGCATATGATAACCATAAATAAGCATTAACTGAAGAATAATATTAGATCTTAAATCATGTTTATAAATCTCCTTAAAGTCATGCAATTAAAACCAAATCTCATCATTGTGTTGGAAAGTATCCTAAGACATAAAACAACTATGAAATTATTATTATTATTATTATTATTTAATTTTTTTATAACACTAATACCAATAAAGAAAATTAAAAAAAAACATTTTGTTTTTACTGACACTTTTTTTTCAAAATAAAACAACGTTTTGTTCCCCCACACTTAAACCTATTATTGTCCTCAATGTGAATAGATTATAGCACGTGTAATGAAAGATTTAAAAGCGAAAAAAACAAACTACAAACAAACAAAAGCAAAAACAATGAAAAGAAAATATAGGGATAAAGAAAACAAATCTGATTAGGTTGCCTCCCAAGAAGCGCTTGTTTTAACGTTGTGCAGCCTAACGGTATCTCCAATTAATCCTCAGAATAAGTGAAAACATGGAGTGATATGTCATCCACGTCATGCTCCACAAATGACTCATAATAGGGCTTAAGTTGATGATGTTTCACTTTAAACTCCTTCCCGGTTGTGACACTCTTAATCTGTATAGCACCATGGGGAAAAACAGTAATAATAATAAAATGACCAACCCATTCAGAACGTAACTTACCAGTTCTAAGACATGATTGAAAAAGCAAGACTTTCATTCCAACGACAAAAATATTTCCATGGATCATCTGATCATGAAAAACTATGGTGTTTTCCTTATAAATGTTTTTACTATCATAAGCCTCATCCTGAATCTTTTCAAGCTCATTCAACTGAAATTTCTTCCACTTCTTTGTGTCATAGGGGACTCCATTGCTCTCATATCCAACAACAGTAATGATGTTGGTCTCAAGTTCATCCTCGTTTTTGAGGTCTGACAATTTCTTGGCCAAATTGTCATTCACATTAATAGAAAAACAAGAATGATTTTTAACAGGATATCTCGTGGCTTCAAAGATGTTGAAGTTAATCACATCACCATCAAATTCCATGGTCAGTTTCCCCGCATGCACATCAATATTTGTCTTCGCAGTTTTCATGAAGGGACACCCTAAACGAAGAGGCAAAGGTGGTGAAAATTCTGAATCTTCCATCTCAAGCACGTAGAAATCTACTGGAAAAATCAAATGGTTAACCTGCACCAACACATCTTCCAACAAACCTCGAGGATATACATTAGAACGGTCAGCTAATTGAATAATAACACCATCATTTTTTAACTTTCCGAGATTCATAGATCGATAAATAGAATACGACATAACATTAATTGAGGTACCTACGTCTAACATTGCATTGTCAATTTTAGTATTACCGATAACACGAGGGACAGTGAAACTACCTGAATTCTTACACTTCGGTGGCAATTTTCTTTGAAGAATTGCAGATACATTCTTACTTACCTTAATTACCTCTCCGTCTTGAAGTCGTCTCTTTGTTGTGCAAAGCTCCTTAAAATTTTTTGCATACTTAGGCACTTGCTTAATAGCATCAAGAAGCGGAATATTGACTTGGACTTTTCGGAAGATTTCCAAAATTTCCTTATCCTGTTCATCTTTCCTAGATTTGGCAAACCTACCTGAAAAAGGCACAAAAGGTGGAGCAAGATTAGCAGAAACTGAATTTGGAATGCTCACCTTCTTACCTTGAAGCTTTGGTGTTTCAAGGATGGCTGGATCATCCTTCTATAACTTAGCTTTCATATTTCGACTTTGTTTAGGGACTATTGGCTCATTCTCAATTTTTCTACCACTCCTCAATGTAATTGTTTTTGCAGTTTCAAACCCGCCCTTTGGATTTGGAATGGTAGAACTAGAAAGTTTTCCTTGCTCGCGAATTTGTCCAATAAACTCAGCTATCTGTCCCATTTGTAGTTTCAAATCTGCTATATCTTTTGATTGGTTCTGCTGAGAATTAGTCAATGATTTCAAAATCTCATCATAATTAAGGGGCATACCTGAATTGTGCTGAGGTGGTTTTGGTTGCCTTTGGACGAAACCAAGGGGTGGCCGATTCGAAGTCTGTTGTTGAGGTTGTTCTGAATTTCTCCATCCAAAAACTGGGGTGATTTCTCCAACACTCATTGTAGGTGTTCGAATAAGGATTATTCCTATAGTGATTTTGCCCTTGAAAACTTATTGCATTGACATTCTCCCAACCGCCATTCTCAATCAGCTGAGGACATTGATCAGATGGATGTCCTGACTTAGTACACACGCCCCAAACTTGTGCAACTCCTAGCACATTCGGCTTCCCTAGGGCCTGAGTCACAAGTGAGGTAAGATTAGCCATTTGAGCTTCCAAACTAGAATTAGTACTTACCTCATTGACTTGGCGTGACGGCTCTCCAATTCCCTCATACTGTTGGGCATTTAAAGCTCGGTTTGCAATCAAAGTATTTGCTGCTGCTGGAGTTTTATCAACCAAAGCTCTCTCTGCCGCTGCATCTAACATCTGTCACTCAAGAGGAATCAATCCCTCATAAAAGTATTGAATCAGGAGCTCCTCCTTCATTTGATGTTGTGGATATGATGTTATGAGAGTTTTGAAGCGCTCATAGTAAGCCAGATATGATTCTCCTGGACCTTGCTGTATACCACTAATTTTCTTCCTCAACAGGATAATTTTGGAAGTTGGAAAGAATTTATCTAGAAACACATTCTTCATGCTATCCCAAGAATATACTGTTTCGAAAGGTAGTTCATAGAGCCAATCCTTAGCCCTATCAGTCAGAGAAAAGGGGAATGCTCTCAACTTTATGATGTTCTCATCCACATTTATTGGCATCATACTGGAGCATAAAACTTCAAATTCTTTTAAATGTTTATTTGGATCCTCCATAGAAATACCTTGATACTTCGGAATATGATGAAGTAGGCTGGATTTCAGCTCGAATGACTCAGTCTTGCCCTGCATGGCTAATGGATACTGAATGCACAAGGGTGCGACATTGTCCAAGGTGGATGCCGAAAGTTCTTTAATAGATCTATTGTCTCCCATGTCGAACTCTTCAGATTCAAATTCAGAGCTAGATGTTTGTGGCTCTTTTGTTTCTCTTCTTCGTCTTCTAAATGTTTTATCAGGCTCTGAATCGTATTCTACTAAGTTTTCGCTAGATCTCCTATTGCGCATGAACTAGTACCTGAGATAAAGATAGAAAGAAGAAAAAAATCAATAAAAAAATAAAAATAAAAACTAATTAAGTAATCAATAACTTTTCTGATCCCTGACAACGACGCAAAAAATTGATGCGCTATTTTAGTAGCACACAACTTAATACTCTGCTTTGTGATTGTCGTATAGAATAAGTAGGGATCGTGTTAAACCGGAGATTAGAGGGATTGTCAATTAACACTAATAATAACTAAAAGACATCTAACAACCTAATTAATTAAATAATGAGGGATTTGATTTTCTAAATTAAACTATGAAAATAACTACGAAAATTTCTGTAAAGATAATAAAACTAAAGGGATGATAAGATGAGAAATTAGCTAAGGATTTATCTCCACACACCAAACATATGCTTATAAATCAATATTCAATAATCACTTGCTAACTCGTGAGAGACAATGCTCAAGACTAACCGTGACCGCACTGCATTAATCTTATTCTTTTCCCAAGTTCGTTGAATTAAACTAAGCATCACTAACTATTCTTTTCATGCTATCTAAACAAGAATAACAAGTTAAATAACAATCTAAGATCATTAAGGTTTGTGGAAAATATGAACACTGACTAGACAATTATAAGTATGATCAACATTTTGTTATTTCCTAAGTTTTTACTTAACCTTACCAATGTTCCTTGGTATTTAATACTTGTGAGTACAAAATTATAACAATTAGGTGAAACTCTTCTATAATCTTGCCCCAGATCCTAGCATGCTTACTAAGTTGGCCACTTTAACAAACATACAAAGAAAAGTTTTCTATAAAGCAGTTAAGCAAAACACAATCACTAATACCAAGGAAAATTAAATTCAATTAATTTATAAAACACATGTTCGGGGCTTCAAATCCACCCCTAACTAAGAGGAGTTTAGTTAGACATATTAATTATGTTCGAATGACAATACATAATTAAATAGCAAACTAAAATAAGAGAAAGAGTTAAGAGATGAAACTAAACACTGCCGCCTTATCAGTGGTGGTAGGGAGTAGTGCTTGGGTGCGAATAGCGTGAAGGAAGATGTCTTCCTCCTTTCCTTCTTTTCGTGATCTGCTTCACCAGTCTCGCTGCTCATTCCTCTTCGCGATATGCTGTGGTGAGAAGGGGCTGCGACGGTGGAAGGGAGAGAGGGACTGAGAAGTGGCGAGACGATGAGGAGAAAGACGATGACTGTTTCGATTGGATTTATGTGTTTGCGACGAACAGCGGGTGAGGAGGGTGTGTGTGTGATTTTGGGATGAGCTATGAGGCTGTGATTAGGGGGTTATGGATTCAGGACGACGGCGGCTGTGGGAGGATGCGTGCTGGATGGCTGGATCGGCGATGGAAGCCGTGGATGGGTTTGTTGAGGATGAGGAGGCGATTGCTGGATTTGTCGGATGGGTCGATAAGGAGGTCGTGAATGCGAGGGTTGTTGGCTGACGTAGGCGATGGAAGCTGTGGATGGTTTAAGAGGCTATTGCTGGATGGATCTCTTCAAAGCAAGGTATCATCCCTGTTATAATTGTTTTGTTTCTTTCGTTGCTTGGTTTCCTTGTTTGTGTGGTTTTATTGTGCAATTAGTTGCCAATTTGCTTGACTTAGCTTCTATTTTAGGATCTTGTAATTGAGTATCATAATAGCTATATATATATATATATATATATATATATATATGATACTAAAATTAACCTAATTATGCTCCTATCAGAAGTAAACATATCTTACATATGCTCTCGCTACTACCGGGCTCTGGAACTCATATTTGGCGCAACAGAATATACCACATCAGTTGATATGTGGTCAGCTGGCTGTGTTCTTGCTGAGCTGCTTATTGGCCAGATTAGTAATAGTATGTTGTGAATGATTTGATATGTCCACTTTGTCTCATCATACTTTTAAACTCATAGTTTTCATAGCCATTGTTTCCAGGGCAAAGTGCAGTGGATCAGCTTGTTGAGATAATTAAGGTATAACGTCCTTTTGCATGCTAGTGACTGGTTTGGAATTATATGAATGCTTACAAGATGCATTGTGTCAGGTTCTTGGTACTCCAACTCGGGAGGAAATTCGCTGTATGAATCCAGCTTACACTGAGTTCAGGTTTCCACAGAAAAAAACGCATACCCTTGGCACAAGGTATTCTTTTGTCTGCTGAACTTCTTTGTCTTCAGATTGATGAATTAGCCTTTTCTTTTCCAAGAAATAATTTGATATGATCACAGTTAGAGCTTCAGGTAAAGAGGCTTTCTGTGACATGTTTAGGTAGTGGATTCTTTTAGTGCTTGGGGGTTGAAACCGCTAAAAGTTTACCCCTTAGTCCCTCACATATTAACTGAAGACCACTCCCTTTTTCTTAACTTGTGCGACTTCACTTTGCACGTGGAAGAGATGGAGACCAACACTTTAAGTTGTAGGCATAAGTCAATTATTTGGGCCTTAGGCTGGCATTTCAGTTTGCCGAAGCGCTACTGTTGGAAATTTGGCTTTTTAAAATAAAAGAAAATGGGTGTATATCTAGTTTCGATCTCTGGGTCTCTCTCCAATTTTAGTCTCACATCTTCTATACAACTCATTGTGGTAGAGTTTATAAGGAGATTGTTTGGACTTGGGTTTGGACACCTTGGAGATACCACACTTTTGTGAGGAGGGGAGAGATAGACTCTTGCACCCGCCGCCGTCCGGTCATGTCATGTCATGTCATGTAGATAGCAACCCAGTCTTTCTTTTTGTTGAAAATTTATTTAAATGAAAATAAACTTTTTAATAGCTGCAGAGAGACTGAATCTAGACGGGATTTTGTATCCTCTCTCACACGTTTTCCATGCGATTTTGTGTCCATGCATCTAGATGGGACTTCGTCCATATATCTAGACATCTTCCTAAATCCCACATGTTTATCACGTTTTTTTATTTAATTGAATTCATCACGCGATGTATCTAGTCATGTTTTTGTATTTCAACGAATGTATTTTCTCCCTATAAATACAACACAACTTAGAGTTTAGAAATATAAGAAGAGAAAAACAAAGCATTTTGCAAAAACAAGAGTTTTTCTTTTGCAATCAGAGAGAACAAAACATTTTTGTTTTGCAATCAGTTTTTCGTTTAGCATTTCAATAAAACAAGAGTTTTTCTTGTTGTTGATTTATATACATTGTATTGATGATTCCGAGCAAATAAGAGATTAAGGGTGGACAGTATTCCATTCATCAACAGTGCAATTGTTTGAACGAGACAAAGAAGATTCTGGGTTGTTTTATCCTAGGGACGGCGGGGCTACTACACTGCTTGCACATTTTTTGGGCAGAGCCGCGAAATGTCTTAAAGAGAGCGACCTAGTCCGTGACTCAACTCAAGAACAATTGGTACCTTCGTTCCTATTTTTTAATTTGAATTACTAGCATTTACAACAATTTTAAGACGTGTTCTATTTCTGCCATGACTACAATTACTGAACTTGCTGCAAAAGACCTAAACATGCCCTTTCGCTTTGAGGACCAACATTTTAAAAGATGGAGACAAAAGATGTTTTTCCTAACAACACAAAAGGTTGCATATGTTTGTAATACTGAAAAACCTAAATTGTCTGCTGAACCTGATGAAACTCATATTAAAGAATTAGATCGTTGGATTGAAGATTTTTTGTGTAAATTTTTTTGTCTTGAATGGTCTTTCTGGTGATCTATATGATTATTATTGTTCTGAGAAAATCGCTAAGGATATTTGGGAAGCCCTTAGAAAAAAATATGACACTGAGGAGGTTGGCACAAAGAAATACATGTCAGTCGTTATCTGAAATTCCAAATGACTGATGATAAGTCTGTGGAAACCCAATCACACGAGCTTCAAAAGATTGCTCATGAAATTATATCTGAGGGGATGACTTTAGATGAGCAATTTGAAGTAGCTGTTGTGATAGACAAATTGCCCCCTAGCTGGAAAGATTTTAAGAATGCCCTTAGGCATAAAACCAAAGAGTTTTCCCTAGAAAGCCTAATTACCCGACTTCGGATTGAGGAGGAAGCCTGAAAACAAGATCAGAAAGATGAAGTTCTGATTATTTCAAACCCAAAGAAATCTACTACTCCTGTGGCTCTGTGGAAAGACTATGAAAAATCAAAATCAAAATAAAAATTGGAACCATCAGAACCGCAACCAAAAGAATCAGAATCCTCCGCGAAATCATAATGGACAAAAACACTCCTCAAGGACTTAATCAACACAGTTCCTTTGCTACACCTGTGGTAGGCCAGGGCACATGGCCAGAAACTGTCGGAACGGATCTCGTTCTGCACCTCAGGCGAACCTAACCGAAGAACAACTTATTGCCATGATCTCTGAGATCAACTTTGATGGTGGATCTGAGGGATCTAAGGGATGGTGGGTTGACACTGGTGCTTCTCGACATGTCTGCTATGATCGAGAAATGTTCAAGTCCTATTCTGAAGCTGAGGACAAGAAAGTGTTGTTGGGTGATTCCCACTCCACTATCGTTGTTGGAACTGAAGTTTTCCTCTGGAAATACTGTTTTCCTGAAGGATGTTCTGCATACTCCAGAGATAAGGAAGAACTTAGTTTCTGGTTACCTTCTGAATAAGGCTGGGTTTACTCAAATTATAGGGGCTGATTTGTACACTATCATGAAGAATAATGTATTTGTGGGGAAGGGGTATGCCACTTGATTACGCCCAAACAATACACGCGGTCAATTGCAGTAAAGAATGGGGTGTCGATCCTACGAGGAAAAACGATCTACAAAATAAGGTTAAGGAAAGCAAACTATGCGAAACTAAAGCTAATAAATTCTAACAAATTTAAAATACGGAATTGAATTTAATTTAATGAAAATTAAGTTTGGAAAAATCACAAGGTTCCAAGAATCCCTCCTAGACTTCACGTGCCAACTAGTATTGATTCGCTATGATGACTCAACTACGTGTTTCACATCCCAAACGACGTAATCGGAAAAATAATCTTTTAATCATTAATATACCCTAATGTAAATGAATTTTAGATTTCACTTCTTCTAAGAAAACACAAAGGTTTGTCATATGTAATATCCTAAACTTACGATATATCCGGAGACAATACCGTAATAAATGACGATCACATATAACTAACCTACCGGAATCAATTAATTCTTAAACATTCCACACATAAGAAAAACGTGACTAAACTTATATGGAGAAGAAAAGATAACCACCGGAGTAAAAATAATCTACAAAGAAATCAATGATATCCTTCTCACTGAAATAACATAAATTTCTATATTAAATAAAAGTGATAATCATTAAACATCATTATTCATCGTGAAAACTTAAAGCGAATCAAATGCTAATTTAGTGCGTTACATCTAGGAGTTCACCTCTTCACCTTGCGTGGGGTTTAGTGACTCATGGTGGTGGTGGTCACAGCATCACTGGAGGGGGAATCCATCACTTCCTGTATGCGCACGAATCCCGAGAAAAAGAGCTAAATAGGCTTTGTTGTGGCTCTTACAGATTCTCGGGGTGTCAATAGCCAAAACGGTTTTTCAAAACAAAAAAAAAACAGAATTTCCTGCGCGAATTCGCGCCTCTGGTTCCTTCGTCTTCTCCAGCGCGATGCGACCAATTCCGCCGCTGTTCTCCGCTCCTCGCGAGCTTCCTCTCCTTCCGATTGGCTCCTGTACCTGAAAGAACAAAGAGAGAGGGTGAAAGAACAGGGATAACAACAAAAACCGAGAAGGAGGACGAGAAACAGGGAGGTGAAACAGGGAGGTGCTCTCCCTGTTTCGCGATGGTAGCGCGTCTGTCGCGGTGGTGGTGGCTCTAAAAGAGAGAGGCGTGGAGGAGGGAGAAACCGTGGAGAAGAGAGAAAAAGGAGGGCGGCTGCGAGGGAGAGAAACAGGGAGGTGCTCCCTGTTTCGCGGGCAGTAGTGTGCGCGCGGTGGTGGCGATGGTATTCGAGTGATGGTGGCGGTGAGAGAGATGGAGGGAGATGGTGGTGGCGGCTGTGTTCTGGACAGATAGGACTGTGGCGAGGTGAATGTGGCCAGGTCGATGTTTGTATTGTGAAACAGGGTGGTTAGTGACGGTGGCGAAGACGGTGGCTGGTTAATGGCGAGAGACACAGGGCTCTGCCTCGGTGGAGGTGGTGATGGTGGCTGTGAGAGAGAGGCAGAAAATGTGGAAGAGAAGAGGCGTCCCCAAAGAGAAGGCAAGAGAGAAACCTAAATAGGGTTCCCTATTTCCTTGTTAGGCTGGGCTTAAGATTCTAGCTTTCTGGGCTTGGTTAAAGTAAGTGGACCATGTTTATTCAGGTTAGGCCTATATGTGTGAACCACTCTTTTGTACCACCGCTAGAATCAACAAATTAATTATTTTCTCAAATTATCGCCTTAATGCGATTTTATCGTTCACGCGCACAGATTCCTACAAAAACATAAAAATTGAAATAATTAGAATAAAATATATTAATTGAAGCACTAACATATATAAATTAAGGGATATATTTTTTAATAATTACGTGTATATCAAATACCCCCAAACCTATATTTTGCTAGTCCTCGAGCAAAACAAAATAAAGAATACAATCCTAACTCACTTTCGTAGGAATCACGGTTGCACTTATCTTAATGTGCAACAAGGCTTTAAACCTCTAGAGGACGAGTTATAGTCTCGTGAGGGTTTCCAGAAATGCTACCTCCAAACATTACTGACTCAATAATACAAAATCTATTTTCTAAAAACATAATGCAAAACATATGAACTTTCTCTTTTATTTCTCTTAGAATATTTTCTAATTGCTTAGCATTCGAGAAAAACAACAAACTAAAACTGTCACAAAAGTATATCGATAGAGTACAATAATTTAACGGTATCTAAAGGTTAAATGAATTTCATAATCATTCTCAACTCGAAGTGTGTGTGTGAGGAGCCTTATCAACATAACTCTTCATTTCATAGTAAAGATGTGACAAGATAACCTTTAGAAAAGACGTTTCGACTACAATTCTCTCATGTCGCTCAGAAATGAAACGCTCAGAGATTGGGCACTCAGTTTATATATGAGGAAAAGAATATACTATGGACAATGCAAACGTCTCACATATAATTATCATGAAAAACGAAATTTTCAAAGAGTGAAATGAATATGATCTCATGGACCGGAATATTGATTACTTTTGAGAATGTTGAACCTAACACCATAGTTCTTGCCTATTCAATATCCACATCTATTAAGCTAACTTTCACTTAAGATCAATCACGTCTTTACTAGGTTGTATTGGGGCTTGAATTATGGCAAACAATAATGGACAAAAAGGATACAAATATTTTCTGAGAATGGATACACCCTTGAATAAAACAGTGGGCATTGAAGAACAAATCAATGTTGTACACCATTAACTTTTTCTTCATTATTTTCTTCTTCAATCACTTTTTTTTTTTTTGACATGCTTTTCCCCATTGATTCAATTCAACACTTTTACTTCGAGGGCGCATGAAATATCTTTTTTTTTTTTTTTATTTTATTTGCCCATTCCATAAATATATCTCACCGGATACATTCTCAGAAAATTGGGTAAGGATAAAATAATAAAGGTATTACTCCTTGGTTGGAGTAGGTATTGGGAATGGGGATAACAAAGAAAAGGCTATCTAAAGGCTCAAAGGGCTGCAAATGGATATTTATTATTGTGTAGGCTAAAAGGCTAAAAATGGTTTAAAGAAAGAAATGCCTATATCACTTCATAAGTTATAGTTAGTACTAGGACATCTCAACTAAATAAAGCAAGAAGTTCTAGTGTAAAGATTCAATTTTTATGTCATTCTTAAAGAAATCAATAAGAAAATCAAGAATAATGAGATCATCAACGAAATAGTGCGGACTCAAGAAAAATCAGAGTGTAATTAATAACCCTCAAGAAATAAAGAATGGCTCAAAACTCACACGGGTTAAAGTCTCCACTATTATTCTAAGGTTTTTCTAGTTCAATATCTCACTAATCAACTTCAAATCATGTTGACTTGGCTTATAGTGCATGAATAGTCGAGTTGAAAAGTCTCACGAAATACATTTAACATAAGGATAATATCAAATACCATGTTTTCCACTAATATAACTATGTGACACGTGCTAGTATGTGTTTTCTCAAAATTAAAGGCAACAAAAAATATTCTCTAAAAAAAAACTCAAAACCTTTTTTTTTTTTTTTTATTTACCAAGAGTTCAGATTTCAAATGCATTTTCAAGAAAATTTTACACAATTACCATAGTCATCTAAGTATTCAATGGAGATTGAGTAGAACACAAAAATGACACGGTTTAATTGTAAAATACGTTTTAAACTCAAAGATTTTTGAAAATAGCATAAAAAATCTAATAAACCACACCCCTAAACCTAAACCAAACATTGTCCTCAATGTATAAAATAATGATCATAACAAATCAAGGCAAAAGAAAAGAGGAGGGTTAGAGTGATATTACCATGGTGAAGCTTTACCAATTTGAAATAGACAATGTCCTCACAGTCACCAAAATATAAGAAATTCATACCGACGGGAGAAAGGAACATATGGGATGAAGAGCTCCAAGTGACTCCAATAGCAACACCTAAAATAACCTGAAACACTAAAAGAAAAACATAAAAGCAACAACCTAAACTAAACTAAAATAATAATAAGAATACTAATATTAATAAATGAAAAAATAAAAAGAAAAATAAAAACCTAAACTAAAGATAGGGTAGAGAACATCAAATCAAGTAGACAGGGGCAACCAGAGAGATTTCTTCTGGCACCTCTACTCGCTCAACATAATGCTCCAAACGTTGCCCATTGACTCTAAATACTCTCCCATCTGTTGGATCTTCAATTTCTATGGATCCATAGGGAAAAACTTGTTTTACCATGAATGGGCCCGTCCATCTCGATTTTAGCTTGCCAGGATGAAGATGAAGGCGTGAGTCATAGAGATAGACTCGTTGGTTGGGCTCGAAATGTTTCCTCAGAATTTGCTTATCATGAGCTGTTTTCATCTTCGCCTTGTATATTCGGGAATTGTCATAGGCATCATTCCGCAACTCCTCAATTTCAGCCAACTGAAGTTTCCGCTGAATACCTGCATCATTGATATCAAAGTTAGTGCTTCTTATGGCCCAATAAGCGCGATGTTCTAACTCAACAGGTAAATGACATGCTTTTCCATATATAAGTCGATATGGAGACATCCCGAGAATTGTCTTATAAGCGGTACGGTAGGCCCAAAGTGCATCAGGAAGGCGCAAGGGCCAATCCTTCCTATCAGGATTCACCATCTTCTCCAAGATTTGTTTTACTTCTCGATTGGCCAACTCAGCTTGGCTATTTGTCTGCGGATGATAGGCATTGGCAACCTTGTGATGAACTCCATACCTGTGCATCAAAGCTTCAAAAGAGCGATTACAGAAATGAGTCCCCTGATCACTAATAATGGCTCGTGGTGTACTGAAACGTGATAGAATGTGTTCTTTGATAAACTTGACAACAGTATTGTTGTCATTGTGTCGGCACGCCACAACCTCAACCCATTTGGACACATAGTCCACTACAAGCAAATATACAAATATCCAAAGGAAGGTGGAAAAGGTCTCATAAAATCAATCCCCCAACAATCAAATATCTCAATGACTAGGATGGGGTTAAGGGGCATCATGTGTCTCCGGGACAATGCACCCAACTTCTGGCATCTATCACAAGAACGACAATAATTGTTAGTGTCCTTAAACAAAGTAGGCCAATATAATCCAGACTGTAAAATTTTTGTAGTGGTCTTTTTCATAGAAAAATGGCCTCCACAAGCTGCACTATGACAAAAATGTAAAACACTGTCAATCTCACCTTCAGGGATACAACGCCTCATGATTTGGTAGGGGCAATACTTATATAAATAAGGATCATCCCAATAAAAATTTCTTACCTCGACCAAAAATTTGCGCTTATCTTGAGCACTCCATGATGATGGAACTTCGCCGGAAACTAAGTAATTAACAATGTGTGCATACCATGGTACCTGAGTGACGGCGAATAAGTGTTCATTAGGGAAGTCATCACGGATGGGTGGGCCATTGGCAGAGTCACTGAACTCCAAACGAGACAAGTGATCCGCCACAACATTCTCGACCCCCTTCTTATCCTTTATAGTTAGATTAAATTCCTGCAAAAGTAAAATCCACCTAATCAATCTTGCCTTAGCATCCTTTTTAGAAAGAAGGAACTTAAGAGTTGCATGGTCAGTAAAAACAGTGATAGGTGTACCAATCAAATAAGCACGAAATTTATCTAAAGCAAAAACTACAGCTAGCAACTCTTTTTCAGTAGTCGAATAATTCTTTTGAGCATCATTAAGTGTTCGACTAGCATAGTAAACAACAAATGGCTTCCCTTCCCTTCGTTGTCCCAAGACTGCCCCCACAGCATAATTGCTTGCATCACACATTATCTCAAATGGTAAAGTCCAATCTGGTGGCTGCATGATGGGGGCAGAGGTGAGCCTATCAATGAGTGTTCAGAAGGCGTCCTCACACTCTTGTGTCCATTGGAACACGACATCTTTGACCAGGAGGTTGCTTAATGGTCTAGAGATGGCAGAAAAATTCAGTATGAACCTCCTATAAAAACCCGCGTGCCCTAGAAAGGATCTCACATCCTTGACACTTTTAGGTGTAGGTAGTTTAGAAATCAATTCAATTTTAGCTTTATCTACCTCCATCCCTTTATTAGAAACTGTGTCCCAGAACTATTCCATAGGAAACCATGAAATGACATTTTTCCCAATTAAGCACCAGATCCTTCTCTTCACATCTACTTAAAACAGCCTTCAAGTGAAGTAAACATGAATTAAAGGAATTACCAAAAACAGTCAAATCATCCATGAAAACTTCCATACATTTTTCAACCATATCACTAAAATACTCATCATGCATCGCTGAAAAGTAGCTGGTGCATTACACAAACCAAATGGCATACGCCGAAAAGCATAAGTACCAAAAGGACATGTGAAAGTAGTCTTATCCTGATCCTCTAATGCAATCTCAATCTGATAATATCCTGAATACCCATCTAGAAAGCAATAAAAAGAATGACCAGCTACTCGCTCTAAGATTTGGTCTATGAATGGAAGTGGGAAGTGATCCTTGCGGGTAGCAGAATTAAGTTTCCTATAATCAATGCACATGCGCCACCCTGTAACTACCTTAGTAGGAACAGTCACCCCCTCATCATTAGTCACCACAGTTATGCCCGATTTCTTGGGAACTACTTGAGTTGGACTAACCCACTTGCTATCAGAGATGGGATAAATGATGCCTGCATCTAACAATTTTAAAACTTCCTTTTTCACCACTTCTTTCATAGTAGGGTTAAGTCGTCTTTGAGGATCTCTACGGGGGTTAGCTCCTTCTTCTAAGTGGATCCTATGGGAACATATTAAGGGGTTAATACCTTTAATGTCAGCTATAGTCCAACCTAGTGCAGATTTGTGCTCACGTAACATATTAATCAATTCTTCTTCTTGTGAGCTATCAAGCACGGAAGAAATAATAACAGGAAAGGTATCACCTGGTCCAAGGAATGCATGTTTAAGTCCCTCGGGCAGTGGAGCCAGGTCAACTTTCGGAGTTTCCACTGTAGATGGTTGTGGTTTCTGTCTTTCCTTTGGCAACTCCTCAAAGCATGGTTGCCATTGTCGCCCTCCTTTATCCTTTAACCCTGAAACAACAGTAATATCAAAAGCATTATCAGGGTAAAGTGAATTCTCAAAATCAGAAATAGAAAGGAGGTACTCTAAGGTTTCAGAATCTGCGCTCATGAGCGCGTCCTCTGATATCAGCGTGTCTATCATGTAGGTATGATGACACTCATCATCATCACGTGGTTGCTTGCTAATATTGAATATGTTGACCTCCAGAGTCATGTTCCCAAAAGACAGCTTCATTAGACCGTTCCTGTAATTGATAAGAGCGTTAGCTGTGGCAAGAAAAGGTCTACCTAAAATAATCGGAACTGTAGACTCCATATTAACCACAGAATGAGTATCTAAAATAAGAAAGTCGACGGGATAGTAAAACTTATCAATCTGAAGCAAGACATCCTCGACTATTCCTCTTGGCTTCTTAACTGATCTATCGGCCAATTGCAGAACCACGGATGTGGGTTTAATCTCTCCTAGACCCAGTTGCAAGTAAATAGAATATGGCATCAGATTTACACTTGCCCCTAAATCCAACAAGGCTTGGCCGAACTCATGAGTCCCAATCTGGTAGGTGACTGTAGGACACCCTGGATCTTTGTACTTGGGTGGTGTCCTCTGCTCAATCACCGCACTTACCTGTTCTGTCAAGAATGCAGTCTTCTTGACATGATGTTTCCTTTTGATAGTGCATAAGTCCTTGATGATCCTCGCATAAGTTGGTACCTGTTTAATCACATGCAGCAAAGGTAAGTTGATTTTAACTTGTTTCAAATGTTCTAGAATCTCACCATGCATTTTTGATTTATTTCCAGTAGGTCGTAGTGCTTGAGGAAAAGGAACTGAAACTGGAATGTTCTTGTTGGGCTCATCCTCAGGGATGTTCTCCTTTGCACTTGGGGAGGTGCCTATAGTCGTGGACGAGCTTGATCCCTTTAAAATCTTACCACTCCGAGTAGTGATGGCATTAACCTCTTTGACATTCTGAGAGTCTGAAGTAGAGGTTTGTGCCATAAGTTGTCCCTTCGGATTTGCTTGAGGCTGTGACGGAAATTGGCCCCGAGTTTGTACTGTTAATGAACTTGTCAGCTTGGTTATTTGGCTTTTTATCTCCTTGTTCTCCTCTGCCAACTGTGTCAATGCAACCTCAAATTTTTGATTAGTTTTACCTTGCGCCTCTATAAATGCATGCAATGTGTCTAATAAGGAACTTCTATTAGATTGTGCATTGTATGGAGGTGCAGGGTATGATCTAGGTGGTTATGCCTGTGAGTGTGTAGGTTGGTCGGCCTCGGACCTCCAACTAAAGTTAGGGTGATCTCTGCAGCCAGAATTGTAAGTGTTAGAGAATGGTGAATAAGGCTTCTTGTACATCCCTAAGGCGTTACATTGTTCCTCATAAACCCCTCTCATCTCAGTCAAGGTCGGGCAATCCTGTGCTAAGTGTTCAACTCCCCCGCATATAAAACAGGCATCCTGTAGCTCAACTCTGGCAACAGTATGTGCGGGCTTACCATCCTTAGCCTTAAGTGCTTCTAACTCCCTAGTTACTCTATCAAGTTGGGCTCTAAGGCTATCATCTTCCCTAAGTTGGTAAACTCCAGTTGGGCGTGTTCTATCTGTGCTCTCAGTAGCATTTGGACCAGTCCAAGTGTGGGCCTTTTCAGCAAAGTCATTCAGGTACTCAATGGCCTCGTCAGGGTCTTTTTGCAAAAAAACTCTCCATTACACATCATCTCAACGAACTGACGTTCTTTACTGGTGAGCCCCTCATAAAAATAACTGACTAAGCGCCAACTCTCATACCCATGGTGTGGGCATGTATTCAAGAGATCCTTGAACCTTTCCCATACTTGATATAATGTCTCGCTATTCTTTTGGGTGAAGGTAGAAATCTATCTCTTTAGACCGTTGGTTTTGTGGTGAGGAAAGTATTTATTAAAAAATGCTTGGGTCATCTCCTCCCACGAACCTATAGACCTTGGTCGCAAAGAGTATAGCCAACTCTTCGCTTTTTCCTTAAGGGAAAAGGAAAAACCTTAGTCTAACCGAGTCTACAGCCTCAACTTTGATGTGAAAAGTAGCCACAACTTCCTCGAATTCCCTAATATGAACATAAGGATTCTCACTCTCTAGGCCATGAAAAGTGGGTAATGTAACATCCCTAATTTTCATAAAGATAATTTATTTTATTTTAATTAAATAAAATAGGGTTACATTAAATTGATTGTGAATTTCGAAATTAGGGTTTTATTTGGTGAGTTAAAGGGCGGGTGCTCTCAGAATGTTAGTGGGGCAAATAGCCACCCAAGAGAAAACCCTATTTTTATTTTCTTTCTCCTTCTTCTTTTCCCCTTTTCTCCTTCATGTTTCTCTCCTTCAAATTTCTCTGCCTCCCTCTATCTCGGTCTCTCTTCCTCCCACTCGTTTGCGCTGCGAAGCGAAGAAGAAGACGAAGAGTTCATCTCGCCATTAGAGCACCCGATCTTGTGAGGAATGAAATCGAATGGGGGTGAATGATTCTAGGAAAGATCACTCGAGAAGTACTTGCTGAAAATCTGTTTCTGGTGATGTGAATAAATATGAGGATCCAGGTCAGTAGGATGGAGAACCAAGTGATGGTTCTGGCAAGAAAGATCAGGTAGAAGAGGATATTGGGAAGAAGAAGATTGGTAAGCCTTCTTATCTTTAGTATCTCTGATAATGATGGACACGCGGTTTGGGAATTTTATCCTATTGATGAAGATGGACCTTCATATAACTTCCACTTCAGACGGGCTCTCAACCATTGGGAAATGGCAGCTTGTGGATTTGATCGACATGCTTCAGTCGACAGTTTTGGATGGACAGGTAGACAAACAGATCTGGTTTGGTTCCCCAAGGGTACTCTGTCAAGAGTTGCTACAGGTTCAATGCCCCACATTTAATGAAAGTGGGAATAAACTAGCTTAATGGTTGATTGCACAAATCTATTCGGAACTATCAGTGTTGTCTCTGCTCCCTGGGTTGCTAGTGGTCTTGTTGTGTTTAATGGCAGCTATGGAGGTTTGGGGTTTGGGAGAGATTGGAGAAATCAATTAGTTGGCTTGAATATAAATATATGTGTTTGAAGAGATTGGAAGATCTGAGCTGAAGGTGTGCGTGTTTGTGTTCTTTTGTTTATAGCGTTTTGAACTCAAATGGATTGAAGAGGATGTTGAAGAAGAAGTGTGATTTAATGGCATTGTTGGCATCAATAGCTCCTGGGTTAGTATTTTCGTCTCTGATTTTATCAGTATCTGCCAATGTTGACAATGGGTTTCCAAGATGAACGGATGATTAATGAGCCTGTGAGCACTTCATTTGAGAAGATGGAGGACATCAACTTGGACGGGAGAGCAAATAATGGCAGCAGAAGCAGTGATGATGAGGTAGTAATAGGAGCGAATGAAGAGTTGGTTGATAGCAGTGCTTTTGTTAATGAGACACCAGAAGCCAGCACAAGCTTCTCTAGTGGCTGTCACGCCAATGAGCTGCTGTACTTGGTGAACAAATTGGGGTATCCTTTTAGGTATTGCCATCTATTGGTCACCCATTAAAGTGGACCACAATTTGAGGAAAACCACTAAGCCCATTGTGGAAGAAGACAGTTCAGTGAATGCTACCATCATGCCTTCTCAAGACATTTCGATGCAGCTAGAAGAGAAGTCTGTGGCAGAGTTATTCAAAGAACAGTGGAGCAAGACATCAACCTTGGGTTTGATTCATTCCATCCTAATGATTTTGGGCAGGTTTATGACGACTTCAGTGACTTTGATTTCCCTCTTGCTGGGGTTGATGAGAGCTACAAAATGGAGGAGGTGTTGAATGAGGTGAGTTTTCTTCCTCTCCTTTACTTTTACTGTGAGTTTTCTTCTTTTCTTTTTTTTTTTTACTGTGAGTTCAACCTTTCTTGATATTGTTTAAGCAATGTTTTGTTTAATTCTAGTGTTTCTGCACTGAGTACTATTAATTGGATTAATGTTATGCTGCTTTGATTGAATTAGTAGTTGAGTTGATTGGGTTAGTTAAAACACATAACATTAAGTCGAAATTGATGCTTGGCGAATGCTTCGGTTCTGTAGTGTTGAAATGGATTTCAAAAATGGGTTTGGAACCTATTGCAGTATTCTTACTTTTGATACCAACACATGTACTCCCTAATACTAATTAAAATGGAATACTCTAATCCAATTCCATATTATTCATGATGAGTGACGGTGGGGGTTTAAGTGGAAAAGGGTAGTGCTGGTTTCTTGAAAGAACACCAGCAATGGTGTAGTGGTATTGGTGGATGGGGACACATGGTTGTGGGCCTGATCTGCCTAAGCCCAAGGGTTTGGCTTTGATGTTGAAAATACTATTGGAAGCACACCTCAAATAAACACTTGGACAGCAGATTGGATTGAGTTCTTTTCTGCACTTATCTTGGGCTTCCCCTTGGAGATAAATTATAAAATACTAAGGGGAGAAGGGAAGATGTCATTTCCTATTTTGTGAAAATGAGTTGTAGCTCAACTCAGCCTGATGGGTTCACTTATGCGACTGTGATTCCGTGTTTGGGTGTGGGGTTCGGTCGCCAAGTGCACGCGGAGATTGTTAAGGTTGGGTTGAGTTGTGATGCTTTTGTTGGGATTAATTTGATGAGGATGTATGCGGGAAATGTGTTTCGTGGAACAATATGCTCTCAGGGTATCTATAATGGGAAAGTTGAAGCTTGCAGAGAGATTGTTTGATAGAATGCCTGAGAGGAATCCAGTGTCTTGGACGACTTTGATTTGTGGTTATGTGCGGTATGGTATGGGCGAGGTTGCTAGATGGTTAGCGCGCGTTGATTGAGTTTCGATTCTTGGATTAAAGGTGAGTTTTTCTTCATTTCTTTCTCTTTACTGTGAGTTCTTCCTTCTTCTTGCCCTTTTTGAATTTTGGGGTGTGTTTGCGCATTTGCAAATATAATGATGTTGGGATGATTTGGGTTTATGGGGTTTTGTTGGATGGTTTGATTTGTTGATTGGGTGGCTGGTTCATGTTGTTTTTTGAAAATAGAATATCCCCAATTTACAAAAATAGAATGGGTTTTACCTGTGAGAATGGGTTTGCTTTCTTTGTGCATTTTGTTCGTGTTTCTTTGCAACGTTTGTGTTTGAATTCTGTGATGAGTATTTATGGTTTTGGAATGTGCAACATCGAATAGAGTGTTTGTATTAGAAGATGGGTTACGAAGGGTTGCCCTTGATATGAGCCAATACTTGATGAAGCTATCGATGATCATAAATTTGTTGTAAAGTCCATTGGATAAACTTTGACAAATAGTCACAATGCAGTGTTCTTGCGTAATCAAGGACCTGTCGCTCGTTGTAAGTATTTAACTCAAGGCGTTGTGAAATAAGTCATTTTAGTACAAGAATAGGAGGGGGCAAGAAGAGGAGGATTACACCTTGTTTTTTAAGGCTAAAACTCTATTTTACTATTGTTATAATTTATGATCAATATTATAGAGTAGTTCATGTCATCATTCGCAACGGTCATGGTAAGTGGTTAGATCTTCTAATGCTACTACTAAAAGTGTGGCTAGTTTTCTATTTACAATTACCTCTTAGGTAGGACATAATTATGATGTGAGACAATCTCCCACATTTATATTAAATGTTCGTTTCTTATTAAGGCACTGTAAGCTAAGTTAGCTCACACCGAAATCAGTG
This sequence comes from Berberis thunbergii, assembly GCA_003290165.1. Taxonomy (NCBI): domain Eukaryota; kingdom Viridiplantae; phylum Streptophyta; class Magnoliopsida; order Ranunculales; family Berberidaceae; genus Berberis; species Berberis thunbergii. The sequence goes on along the minus strand of QNQO01010975.1, from coordinate 961 downwards.
TTTAAGAAAGGCTATTAGATATGGATTTGTTTGGCTTGGTTAAACTACAGTTAGTAGCTCATAACTATGTTTTTCATATTCTAAGTTAATAGTGATGCTTGAGATGTGAATGGTTGGTGAATACTAATGCATTGTGGTTAATGTGGAGATTGGTATTATCATGCATGTTGACTTGTTTATGCATTATAAAGATTTTGGATATTTGAATCAAGGAGTGGCTTGATTGCCATATTGTTACATAGCATGATTAATGAATATGCTATGTTTTCCCCAAAAATGTGGGTGGATAGATTGTGAATCAATTTACGAATGACAAAATGTCATTGTGGAGGAATATTGAATTATCAAAAATAAATGATATTGGTAATCCTTGATTTCTGAAATTATAAACCACTTGGGCTTGTATCACTTAGAACAACCACATATCTTTTGTTTATGATTTTCCCCTCTCTTACTAGAGAAACTAAATGACCTGCGGGTCGTCTTGCGGAGTTGGGGCACCCATTTCTTACTAGAGAAACTAAAATAACCTTCGGGTTAGTCTTGCGGAAATGTGGTGAGTTTGTATGCCTAAAATAGGCTTTGATATTTATCCGTCAAAAATGTGACGTGAGTTTATGCGCATTGATAGCCCAAGGGTGGCTTTTGGTACTCATATAGTTAGGGGTATCCGCGATGCATGCCTGTATGTGATGTCCCCACTTAGGCATGGATGACGGAGTAGTCCTCCTTTATATGAGAGAGGCATACGGGCATGTATGTTCGGCACGGAGGTGGTGCGAATGTGGTATCGTCTAAGTGATCAATCCGTTAAAAAGATGAACCTAATTCAAATAAAAAGAATAAATGACGTTGCATTGTTTATATTTCTTTTTATGCAGGATGGCAAGACCACTAATATTTCTGCAGGCCCGACTTGCCATAGTCAACTCCTATAGGGTAAGTACAGGTAAATGCATAT
>QNQO01010974.1:0-23001 GCA_003290165.1 Berberis thunbergii | reverse complement strand
TTGATTATTTATACCTATGCATTAACATAATATTTGAAGTCCCTTATTTATTTATAGATTATACGCATGCCCTTACAATTATATATATTATTTTGTTTAGAATTTAATATATTTTTTCTTATTATTGATTGTTGTAATAAAATAAAAAATTTATTGGATATCCGCGCACGTAGGGCGCATCGACACCTAGTAAGTGTAACTTATCTTTCTGGGTCATTTTCTGATTTGAGGGCAAACTTCGGTTATTAGTTTATTTTAAAAACTTGTAATGTTTTTAAAATAAAATAATTAGAGTTAGGTGATCCAAGTATTATTTTTCTCATCTCTATACTACAATTAAGAATAGTATTTTACTATTCATTGCTAACTGAAAAACTTGAGGATTTAAGATAAAAGATGGCTAGAATTGAATATTGGGAAATGAGTTGAGGGTTGAGATTATTTCTATAATAACATGTTTGTAAATATAAAACATGTAGAAGGACAAAAAAACATGAAAAGTTGTGAAAAAATTGGTGGAATATACATGTGGCGGAAAGAGAAAGTATTGTGTTTTAATTTCTTCAAAAAAGAAAATATCATAATTATCTATGCAGTTGTCAGATTTTGGTAAACTTGATATTGTTGAAATGAAATTTTTAAGATCTTTCCAACTACACCAATGCTCAATGCAAACACTCAAATTTCAAAATACGTATTTTGTTATTAAAACATGCAAATGTTTTTAATATTTTCATGCCTAATTGTAATATTTTCAAAGAAACAGTGGACATTTTAATGAACGTTAAAACGAAAATCCTGAATATTCAATCGATTCTAATTTTGACTTAGTTTGACTCTAAAAAAATTAGTTGACATTTTTAAATATGAATTTTTTTATTGAACTGGTTGAGGGCAATGGTGGGGATGATAGTGAGAATGTTCAGTGCATGATAATTAACAACAAAAAAAAGTGTATGTGGAGTGCCAACGACACGAGTAATATGCTAGTATATTAATAAGTGGCTTTGGAGTCGTGCTCAGCACAAGCATTTCTTTTACTAGATTTTGGGGTAATCTTATTAAAACATGCATATGTCACCTTTGGGTATTATTGGTTATTAATATCACTGCAACATCGAGTCTCATTGCTTATTAATTTCAATCAAATCTTAATTCTTACACATATATCTACTCACCACAAGCATTTCTTTATAATACTCAATTAAATTTTATCCCTACACTAACTATCATAATTCAGTTGTACTTCATCCTCTAATGAATTGAGCGTAGCATAAGAACTAATGAATAAAGATCCACCTCAACAAAAATTAATCCATAGATGATAGTTTTCACCACAAAAATGCAAAACGTTTCAAAGAGGCTATATATTTCAAATTAGTAAGTCTAGCCAACCATGTTTGCTAGCATTTTTTGGCATTTTTTGTATTTTTTTTACACTTTTTACCTCTTCTCTTTAAAACACAATCACAAACACTATCTATAGAAGGGGTAGAAGTGTAAAAGAAATCCAAAAAATGCTAGCAAACATGGTTGGCTAGAATTATTGGTTTCAAATAGATGAATACATGTCGTTGTCTTGTATTATTGGCAATTGTATAATATACAACTATGTCAATACAAACCTTTGGTTAAGTAGTAATTTTTTCCCAGTGAAAAATAAATATGTTAGAATAGTTGTAAAAGTAGTGAATTGAATAACGCAGCGACTGCGCCACACCACCATAAGCGCTTTCTCACACCACAATTGTGTTTTTTTTTGTTTACTTACTCACAACCGCCAATAAATATGCTAAACCTAAAATGAAACCAAAAAGCAAATCGAAAAAAACAAAAACCCAAGAAAAGCAAAAACGCAAATCCTTTCTTTCCCTCGATCTCTCGCACTCCTTGCTGCGTGTCGTCCCAAATTTGACGACCAAACTTCACTTCCTCACAAGCTTCATCGTCCTCGTTCTCGTCCTCTTCTTCCCTATCTCTTCCTCTTTACAAAACCCCAAAATTGCAAAGGGATAGCAAAAACCCTTGGTCTCCTCGTCCTCCTTTGCTCCCCTATCTCTCCCTTTTTGGTTGCATTCCACTACATTTCACTTGGAATAACATATTTGATTTTATTAGATAGAAATGAAAGAATTTAGTAAAGTTGATGATGTTAGAAACGGAGATTTTAAGAGTGAACTTGAGGGTAAAGAAGATGATCAATTTAAAGAGCAGGAACAATTCATTTCAATGGAGGTTAATTCGCATAAATTTTTTTTCCTTTAATTTGCATTAATTTTAATTTTATTTATTTTTATTTTATATGTATGGAAATGCCTTATAACGATGTTGAGAACCCAGAGGCGAACCATTTAGTGGTAACCACCATTTTTTTGTTTAGTAAATTAAAATATTAATTAATATATGAAACTAGTTATAAAATGAATCATTATGTTGATGGAAGTGGTGACAATAGCAATAAAGAAAGATCATTGGCACTGGTAGTCGATGATAGTCACTTATTTGTTACGGACGAGGTAAGAAAGTTATTGTGCTTTCATTTTTTCACCATTTTCCATTGTTATAAATATGTTGTTGTTATTATCAAGTTTTTAATTTGTTTTAGTTATTCTCATCAAGGTCATGTTGATAGCTTGGGTCCAAGACATCGGTAAGTATAATAACATAGTTGTTATTATCACTAAATCAGAACCTGTTAATCAAAGACGAAAGGGTATGATCCTTTTTGGTTGTGAAGGGGAGGGAAGCCCGATAAAATGTTAAAGAATTATGTTCGATCAAGCAATACAAAGAAGTGTGGCTGCAAATTTCAGTTGAGAGGGATCCCACTAGAAATGACCATTGGATGTTGCAAGTGACATGTAGAACCCACAATCATCCTCAATCAGTGTCACTTGTTGTTCATTCATTTGCTGGAAAATTGAATGAAGATGAGATGATTTATGTGCAGAATATGGCGAAGTTTGGCGTGAAACCTCACCACATCTTGTCTCAGTTGAAAGAGATGTATCCGAATAATATCTCAAATTTGAAGCATATTTACAATGTAATGTATCGAATAAAGCTACTCCACAAAGAGACAGGATGACTTTGCAACATACTCTAAAGTTGTCGAGGGAGCACATGTGCATAAGTGGCATACTGTTGATCAGGGAATTAGAGTCACCAACCTTTTTTGGGCGCATCCACTACACCAAAAGACCTGATTAGCTACACAGGGGTGCCACGGTTCTAAGCCGTTGGTGTGTTTGCCACGGCTAAAAACCGTGGCTATAGTGCCCAACGGCTTAAAACCGTGGCTAAAAAAGGCTTGGCCACGGTTCTAAACCGTTGGTGTGTTTGCCACGGCTAAAAACCGTGGCTATAGTGACCCACGACTTAAAACCGTTTCAAACGTGCACGTGCGTTGCACGTGAAGGTGTGGAGAATTAGGTCGATTTCAGGCGGGTGAAATTTTGCGAAAATTTTTTCTTCCCGCGCGTTCCCGCTGCATCTCTCCCTTTTCAACCCTTTGCATCTAACCCTAAAATTTCAAGGAGAGGGAAAGAGAGAAGGAGGAAAGAGAAGGAGAAGGAAAGAGAGAGGGAGAATTCGAGCTTCTAATTGATTCATCATTTTTGGTTCTGCTTCTGTTCTGATTTATCATTTTTCAGTAATTTTCACTGATTTGAACTTGATTATTGCAAATCTAGTAGAAGAAGGTGTTGATTTGTTCGTGTTCATAACAAATCCAGTTGTTGTTTTGATCTTTCGCTCACCATTTGTTTGTTAAAATTGAGTTCTCTCTTCTCGCCAGGTATTCCTTCCATCTTATACTATTTCTTTTTCTTTGCTATGGCTACTTCGATCTAATAGTATTAGTTTATCTCTTTAAATTCAAATGTAGAATAATTTTCATTCAAATAGATCAATTTCCATTGAAACTCGGATTATTTCATATTCAAATAGCTCAAGTGTGCAAGATTCAAACTTTGATTTTCCGATAAGAATGAGGTATACCCTTCCTGATTACAGAGTGTTTATTTGGTTAACTGTTGCTTTACAAACTAAAGTCCTTTATGGTATTTGATTTTCCAATGTATATCAGTACAACTCATGCAGGATATTCAGCCTAGGGAAAATGCAAATGATTTCACTGGGACCCCTTATCTTCCTGTCTATGTGATGCTTCCTGTAAGTAGTTTTTTTAATTTCTTAGTTGATTCTTCAATGAAGTGTACTGAAATCTATGTCTAAAAAGAAGGTGTACCTCCTCTCTTTTATTAGTTATTACAAGTAAGGGCCATAACTTTGAGATTTTTTTTTTTGGTTGTTAAATTTTGGCTAGGGAGAATTATTGTCTTGCGAATTAGGATTTTCTCTATAGGGGCTCCAGAATCATATTCACAGGTTCCATATTTTGAAAAAAAAAAGTCTATTTCTTGCTTTGGTGTATTACACATGGTAAAATTCGTTACAATTGACAACCTTTCCAAGAGAGGGTTTTTGATCCCCAGTCGCTGTGTTTTGCGCTTTTTCCCATGTGTAATCAATTTGACATCTATCCTTTGAATGTTGTGTTGTGTTACTAAGGTTTGGTCGAAGCTGGTTAGTGGGTTTGGTATCCCTTTGTTCGATTGCTTTCCATCATTGGCTAAAGTGGAGTAATAGGTTTTGTCTTCTAAAGGGCATGGTGTGGGAGAGGCTGTCCTCTATGATGCTTTGGGTACTATTAGGAAGGAATGGCATGCCAGGGTGTACTAATTCTTACAATCTTACCAAGGTATTCAAGGCATTTTTTGTTTTGTTTTTGTTTTGGTTTTGGTTTTTTTGTTTTTCGTTTTGGCCAAAGTGAAGCAATTGTCGTTGCTTTGCTTCTTGCTTTAAGCATACATGTTTTTGCTCATTTTGACTCTTACAAAGATATATCTCAAATATATCGGGAGATTAAGGCCATCTTATGGTGTTTGGGACTAATTGGGGTAGTTTAATCATCATGCCTTTTCATATGAATACGTAAGTCCAATCATTATGCACTATTTATTCTTCTTCACAGTGGGAGTTTCTCACATGTATTGCTTGCCTGCTCCTTTATTTTTCTAATTAAAAACAATGATTTCCCTTTTGTGAACCCTTGCTTGATTTGTGGAAGTTCTTTGATTAGTCAGTTGGGATTCATCTCTATATCGCTTCTGTGCAGAGTTTACAATTTTCTGATGAGTAATGATGATATGCAAGTTGTTGTCTTTGCGGCTATGGAGCAGAACCAACATAAAAACATTAAATTAGACACTTGAATTTGATGGGTATAAATGCATACACTTTTGGTGATTGTCGATCAGTAAAAGAAAAATTTGCAGTATAAATATGTAGTAGGGCTTTGTTTGGTGCGTTGTATAATAATGTATTTTGAAAATTAACACAATTGCAATAGTTTATGATGGCATTTCTTTATGGTTGATCGATAGTAATTAACAAAACCAATGCAACTTTCGACTAATATTTGGTTATGTACATGGTGTTGGTGATTGTGATGATTATGATACGGTGGTTGTAGCAGTGGTGGGGTGGTTGTGAAGGTGTCAATGTTGGTTATGCTATGGTGGTTGTGGTGTTGTTGGTTGTGGCATGGCGCTAGCGGTGGTGATGGTTTATGCATGGCGCTAGCGGGTGGTGTAGTCGTAGAGTTGAAGTGGTAGTTGTAAATATATGTTAGTTAGCGGTGGTGACATTGAAAGTTGAAATAGTGCATTGGGGGTGCTAAAGTGAGAGGTTTGCTAAATGAATACAATAACCAAATTTTGCAAATGATACCAAACATTAAAATTGGGGTGCTTTTATTTTAATCAATAAATCGGGGTGCTTTTATTTAATCAATAAAATCGGGGTGCTTTTTATACCAAACATTATAAAAAATGAAGCCTAGGGTGCTTTTATTCTAATCAATAAAATTAACTCATCAAGAAACGAAAAATAGGAAACAAGATAGGTTGATCTAGGCTACCATACAATGACAAAGAATTGAAAATCCAACAAAAGGACACGATGCGTAACACATTACACGAGTAGAAGTTTTCTCCAGTTTTATGCAACACTTGTGTTCATTGACTTGCTTGTGCTCATGCATTTGATTAACTTTATTTTCTCTTTGATATTGCGGCAGAGTGGTGTTATTCAGACAATCAATAAAATGCTGACCACTGCATTTTTTACCGAAGTGTACTTGTTTGTATTTCATTTTTACGCCTTTCAGCTTGTCATCTGTTGAATTCTAATATGAGATTTAATTTTGGTTTTTAAGATTGGGTGCACCATTTTGGAGCCAAAGAAACCTCCACCAGACTACATTTGTCGGAGATGCAAAGTACCCGATAAGTTGTTAGTTTAGAAGCTACTTCTCTACATTATTCTTTTGTCACTATTTTTCACGTGATTATTCCTATTATAGGTCCTCTCATATTTTCTTTGGTGTTAATTTATTTTTCCCATCCTTTGTGCAATTGTCATTTCATATTATATATTTTGGATTCTAAATTTGTTTGAAAGAGGATGCTGAATTCACTTCATTTTTTAAAATTGTAACCAGGTATCAGGAACTACATTGTCTCAAAAGATCTAATGTGCACTTGTGGAGCGACAAATGTACTCACAGATGATCTTCTGCCTAATGCGACACTCCGCAAGACCATTGACTTCTTCTTAAACCCAGATATTAGTAGTGAAGAAACTAGTAGAACCAAGTCACAGTTTTCAAGGACCTTGTCTGATAAGGAGCCTGCTCGACTCTTCCAGATCAAAGTCCCATTGCCCACCCATTCTGCCTCACTACACCAAAACCCCTTTTAGCTACGCCGAGCTGGCCACGGTTTTAAACCGTTGGTTTATTTGCCACGGCCTAAAACCGTAGCTATATGTACCAACGGCTTAAAATCGTGGGTAAAAAAACCTAGCCACGGCTTACAACCGTTGTATATTGGGCACGGCTAAAAACCGTGGCTAATATTAGCAACGGCTCCTGACCGTGGGCATCATTAGCAACGGCCCCAAACCGTTGCAACAAAAACTTTAGCAACGGTTTTAAACCGTGGCTAGGGATAGCAACGGCTCAAAACCGTTGCAAAAAAAAATTTAGCAACGGTTCTAAACCGTTGGTGTGTTAGCCACGGCTCAGAACCGTAGCTAAAGTGACCTACGGCTTAAAACCGTTGCTAAACGGCACGTGCAATGCACATGGAAGTGTGGAAGAAATGGAGTCAGATTTCTCGCGGGTGATTCCCGCTCCAAATTTTGCGTTCCCGCTCCAAAAATTGTGCGTTCCCACTTTTGTTTATAATCCAAAATTTGTTCCATCTCCCCACAGATCTCCCGAAACCCTAAATTTTTTTTTGCGTCCCTTCTCCGGTTCTTGAAGGAGAGTTCGTCGAAGAAGAAGAATGTTGAACACTGTTTTTGCTGCACGAAGAAGAAGGAGATAGAGATAGAGAGATTGTCGTGTGTGAGTTCGCAAGGAAAGAGATTGTCGTGAGTGGGTATATGGAATTGCTTTGATTTCTTTTCTTGATTGGGTTTCTATTTGAGAAATTGTTATTGTTGTTCTCCTTTTTTTCATGATTTTGAACCGGTTTGCTTTTGAAGAAGAGGTTTTGATTCGGTGATGTCGACATTGTGGGAAACAATTGAGTTTGTATGTCGACATTGTGGGAAACCTCGTGGAGTGACATTGAGTTCTGCTGAAGAATCAAGATGACTGCCTGGGTAAGTATTCAATTCATATGCCAGCAGTCTTTTAACATTCGCAAATAGAGGAAGGGGGTTTAGATGCTCACTTGCAGTCAAAACTTTTATAGGATTTATTTGGATTGGCCACTGTTAAGGAATATTGCATTTATCTTATCTTTTATCTGTTTGTATTTCTCTGTGCAGAATATACTCCTGAAAATCCTAAGATCATTACACAATTTATATGACTAAGTATGCAGGTTAAACCATTGGTAAAGCCATAGTAAGCAGATTCCTTCTCCTTGTTTAGGATGTGGAAATGGGAAAGTATAAGTATTTATGAAGTATTGGTACTATCGTATTTTGAAAATATACAATTTGGCATAATACAGAGTCCATATATCAAACTATCAATGAGATGCTAAAATTGGCATGGACACTTTTCAATGCTAATGATAGAAGTATGAGATGAAGTAATTGCTTTTTAGATGTTATGGATTTCTTATGCTTTCATTTTAAGGTGTTTTTAGTTTGATTTGTGGGTTCAAGGCTGTGTGGATGATCTGTTTTTATAACTTCTCCATCAGTTTCAAGTTTATAACAATCACTATCGGCATAAGAATGATACAACATGTAATAATTTTGCTATAGCTGGCTGTTTTCATTTTGATATTTTTTTTTATCCTGCGCAGCCTTACGAATTCAGTCCTTCCTGCGCTCCCTGATACCTGTAGGCAGATGATATCATCTGACCTTGGTCCTGAATCAACTACAGGCTCTTCAATCACATCAGGGGTGCACCTTCTTCGCCTCGCCCAATCCCTCGCCCTTTCCTAACCGATGTGATAAGTTCTTAGCCTCTGGGAGAGTGAGCCACTCAATGATCTTTTGCTAAATTGAGTCCTTTATCCAAAGTCCTAATTTCCTAACAGTATAACATTGGTTAAGATGTTATCAAGATCCGACTCTACAGTCAGTTATCTTTAGCTATAGTTTCTGATCTTGTAGTTATCTTATTTATGCAGGAAATCAAAAGACGCGGTCTCAAAGTTGCAGTTGCAGGAGTTCCCAAGACTATTGATAATGACATACCGGTACTTGTTAGGACTGTAGCTGCAAATTTGATATTCAACCAATTTTTATTGATTTTCTAATTAGTTCTAAAACTGTGAGTTAATCCAAATATTATCTGTCTCATATTTTTGTCATGATTTCCTGTTGGCTTAGGTTATTGACAAATCATTCGGTTTTGATACTGCTGTTGAAGAGGCTCAACGTGCAATTAATGCAGCACATGTCGAAGCTGAAAGTTCTTAAAACTGTATTGGTGTCGTGAAGTTAATGGGTCGCTATAGTGGTAAGTTTCATATTGTCTAAACTTAGAGCTAATGAGTAAGACTAGAAGTCCAATATTGATTTGATGGCGAAAGATTTCCAAACATTGGTAACTTCTTTCTTCTATCTGATTACCATTATTATGCCATTTGGGTAATGAATAACTCTTTACTTCAGAAATACACGCACACATACATATATGTTGAAATGCACAGAATATGCCTTACTCATGCATCATGTTTTTTTCGCTCTTTTAATTTCAGTACGACACATTCTTTGCACAACATAATCTGAGTATGAGAAGTTATGTGCTCTCTATATCAAGATGAGTTATTGTCAATTACATCTCCTCACCCGAGGTGTGCTTCCTAAGAAGTATTTTTGCTTTCAAACCAATCAAGACCAAACTCGTTTTCCGCTTTCTAGAGCCAGACAGGATTGAGCCTTCAACCAAGCAGACATATGGTTCCCTTCTGAAGAACCTCACATTTATAAAGACTTTTGCATCTGGAATTCTTGTCCCAAAGGATTTTAGAGACTTAGTTGCAATTAATGTGTTTGTGTTCAACACACATTTGCTGAGATTTTTGATCAAATACTTAGTCATTTTAAGTATGCATGCAATCATATTTTTTTCAAAGGTCCCATTCCTTTTTTGGATTTTCTAGTAAACCAAATTAGACTTGATTGGAGAATGAGAAGACTCATATAAGCACACCCACTTTGAATGTATCGTAGTGTGGAATTTGCTCACTACTAGTACTGATACTGTGCTTAGTACTGACTGCTTGGTGTGCTCCGCGATAACTTTGAATCACTGAAAAGTATTTTGAACACATAAGTCCTTAGCACACCCACTTTTGTATTTGATTAGTTTGGATTTGCAGTGATGTTTTGATCAAGAACTGGAAGGATGCTCAGTTTACTATGTTGATGATGGGGAAGCCTTGATACATACTGATGGCACGGGTTTTATTTCAGAAGACTTGGCGTTGAAATGTCCCTTGAATGTACGTGGAGGCAATTGCTTGGTGCAACAAGAATTTCAGGTATTCATTTTTTTTTTAGTCCATATAGTGATATTGTAAGCTCACGGCTCGTATTGGATATATGAATTACACAGAAAGTTAGTAGTAAAGAGAACTCTTTCCATGGATCAACACAGCTCTTCATGTTCAGCCTTAAACATTTCCTTTTTGGTTCATGCCACTTGTACATGTCACACTACAATTGCATTGTGATGTTTTTCATATTTGATAATTGATACTGTGTTATGGTTTGGTGCCTTCCAAACTTGTGTGATATTCAATGCTTGTGATTTAATGGTGTCTTTAGAGGAAGCTTGATCGTATTGAAAATGTGGGAAGATCATCTGGGTTGACAAATGCAGCGAAAGCCCGACTGCGACACGGTTATGCTGCTGTTGCTGCTGCTGCTGAGGCGCTGCGTTGCTGCTGTGCTGCATTGCTGTTGCTGCTGTGCTGCATTGCTGTTGCTGCTGTGTTTGCTGCTGCTGGGACGCGTTTGCTGCTGTATGTAGCAGCGTTTGGTTGGAGCGTGTGTATGCTGGCTGATTTGGGCAGTCCGGTGTACATTCGGGATTTGTCGCAGAAACGCGCGTGTGCTGCGTGTTCTATGGCTGAGAGATTGCTGGTGCTGTCCGGATTGCTGGGAATTGACAGTGAGCTGATTTCAGTTGCTGGTGCCATTGCTGCTGTTCTTGTTTGCAATACCTCCGGTTTGTTGCCAGAAATACAGGTTAGATTTTTTCATTCATTCCTGTTTTTTCAATGATACACACACAATATTGTTCAGATGTGAAGTTTATGTTGTCTGGCAGGTCAAGAGGAAAAGTTTGGTGTGCTGGATACCTTTCCTTTTCTTTGTGGTATGTGTTCACCATGCCTGATGTTATACTATGGTTAATTTGTATATTTGGCGCAGACACAGCTATATTTCCTAGGACATTTTTGCTTTGGATATGCATATCTTATATCTGTATGGGTGTATATATTTTGTAATTTTATTTATCTGTTTATTTTCCCAAAAACAAGGTTTATAAACATGAAGGCGGATTGTGAGTGTTACAATCATGCAATGTCTCATGAGTCACGACATGAGGGTGTAAGGAGTAAGCCTTTCATGTATGAATGTTTTGAGCAAAGAAACTTGATAAATTATGTAGTGGATGGAATTAAAATACAGTGAGAGATACTGCCCTTGGGTTCACAATCAAACATTGATTCCACTGCCCAACATTGCTGATTTCCAAATATTTAGTGAAAATTCTCAAATTGAGTCATCAATAGTTCAAAACAAAACCTGTGATCCATAATTCATTAAACAAACATGTTGAGTGAGAATGATGCTTCTCATAAAATAATAATGCTCTATACTATCAAGCCTTAATGATATCTTTCTACAGGTTAACCTTCACGCTGACACCTTAAATGAATCTGGATGTGTTGAACACACTATTGCTGCGTTTAAAGGCAGAACAATCCATGCTTACCAGGCAGAACAATCTGGATGGGAAACCTGGTAAAGGCTGGGGCATCCCATACTTCTACTTGACCACTCTTGACCCTACTGCAAGTAATGCATTGAATGATTCAAGGGCTTCATTTACACTCAGTGAGTTCCCTCTTGGAACTTGCGGCAAGACAGATCCTGAGAACCCAACTTGTGCAAAGCTTACACTTAATGGAAAGGTGAATAATTAAACATTTTGAACACTCATCTTTTTTGTGTCGATATTTTCATTAATACATGATGTACTATGGATGACTTGACCTTCATTTCTAGCACTTTTTTCATTAGTCCAATTAATATATCTTAGTCTAAAGCTTTGACATTGGCTATTTCAAACAATGATAAATGCTTATGTTTATAACTTTCATACCTGTATGCATATCATTAATTAAGAATGTAATTCTGTATTAGGTATAGTTCTTACCTTCACAACAGACCGAGTTTCTGTGCTTGTCTCGAGTTATCGCACTAGCCTGTTCGTTATCCTATAAGCCTAAATTCGAGATTCGCCTGACCATAAATCACAAAGTATTGGGATAGAATGTTATTATTATTGCATAGAACTATGATTAAACACTGAGGGATCATATTAGAAGCAACAATCAGTAGTTGTACACTAGCCTTTGGTCGTTAGTATTGCTTTTTAAGGAAAAAAAAAACAATAAAGAACAAGATAGGGGCCTTTGGACTTTTGCACGTATGGAATAGCCTTAGCATTGACTAAGGTAATTTTTAACGTCAGAGAAACAAAAACAAATAAATTGGTATAAGTTAACCTAACTCTTGTATGAACTAGCGATATCCTTGACTAAGGTAGTTCACATCGATAGACAAAAACAAATAAATTGATGTAAGATAACCCTAAATTGTATAGAGTAGTGATATTCTTAACTAAGGTAGGTTCGAATGTTGGATAAAACAAAACAATCAATGTAGTAGATAGCGATATCCTTTACTAATGTAGTTTCGGATGCCAGAAAAGACAAAAGTTTTGCTTCTAAAAAAATTTTACAATCATGCAGGGGATGCTGCTGCTGCTGTGTAGGCAGAGCACTCAGTGCATCTTTTTTTTCTGCTGCTGTTTCATGCGGGGGCGGACTGGCGTACTTGCTGTTGCTGCGCTCTGTTGCTGTTGATGTTGCTGATGCTGCTGATGCTGCTGTTGCTGATGCTGCTGTTGCTGCGCGGCGTTGATGCTGCAATGCATTGCATGTGACTGTTCAGATATCAAGATGTTGCTATCAATCAAATGTATATGCAGCGACCGAAAAATGGCACGTGGAATCCGATGGCCTTCATAGTGTTGGCTGAACGAGAGATGTGTGTACGAAAAAAAATGGTTTCTTTAACAGCTGAGCTTAAAAGACTTCTGATGAGAGGTTAGAATTGTTCATGTTCATGTCTTCGAACAGAATTTTTCAATTGTTGTGTCAGAATTACCAAAACACTGTTGATAATGTTCGTATTTTCTATATAAAAATAATATACATGACTTGTATTTTATTTTTTTCTTGTAAATCAGTTTTTGATAAATTAGAGTTTTCATGTTTTTCATAGGAATAGCTCATTGCCATTAAATTTTTGAGGTCTTATATTTGTCTATACCATGAGATGATAGTTTTGTTGTCTTGTGGTTATAAAGAAAATGATGGAATGAAGATCTCACTGTGTTGTTTTTCCCAACATTAATCTATCATCTATGATTTTTCACTAAACGTGTTGGTTTTCCACATCATGATACGCAGGAAACACTTTTAAGGTATTAGCTTTCAATACCTTAACTACTTCGCAGAAGATAATAGATTAAATCGTAGTGGCTGACCATCTGAAGCTGAAATTTAATTTATAAAAAGAAATGCAGCTAAATGTGGATAGTAGAATCTTAAAAATGTTGTCTTCTGAGTTCTGATAGTGATCATAACTGTGACAGATGATCTTGCGGATATGGGGTCGAAGCCTGGAAACAAGCTACCTGTTCTAGAGACTGCTACTGCTCTTGCTGTGTCCTTTGGCATCTGCAAGGTTACCACATACCCACAAAATCTTTGAGAATCCAAGGAGGAAACCTCCCATTCGTCACAGCAATTGTAGCAATACTTGCGACTATGTTTCCAGTAGAATTTGGCCGTCTTGCACCAGCTGGTGAAACTTTGGCTATGATTTTGATGCAGGTTAGTTCTGAGATAATATGCCGCTTCTTATGTAAGTTTGAAATGTTGGCTATACTCAAAATGTCTATATTCTTATGTGATATGTTGAATACATATACCATATACTGAGTTCAACTTCCATAATATGTCTTCATTATGTCAAACTCCTTCATGGATTATTTTGAGCATAGAGAAAAACAGAACCAACCTGTAGAATACATTACAAACTACAAAAAACTAGAAGAATAAGCTACATCAGTTCTGATGTTTAGATAGAGGTAAGGTTTGGTTGGTTATTAAGAAACAACCAACACAAACAGATTCTAAACCTTGATGAAGACTTAATAATTATGTTTTGATTTACAGCTGAATTTGAAGAGCAGCTGAAGTTGTTACAAGAATTAGTTCCAGACTGGATATCAGAGAAGACTGCATCTAGTGGGGATCATCTCTTTTGGTGAGCCTGTTAAGCTTAATTGTCTTTTATCACGTTTAGGCCTAAATTCTTTATAGCTGGCACGAAATGCAACCAATGGGCTGCTTCTATATTGCAGCAGTCTTAACAATCATCAGTCTGATTTTGTCAGCTGCGGCATTCTTTACTTATCTCTATCAGACTGTTGTCAGAATTCTCTGCTAATTTAGGTATGGATCAATAGCTTCTGGATGAGTAACTTGGGGACTAAATCTAATCCAGTGCCATGTTCACGTTATTTTAATGATTAAGTGGTTGGTTTTTCAGATGTTTTTTTCTAAACCCATCTCAGAGATATGAGAAGCCCTGATCTCAGAGAAAGGAGTAGCAGCTCCTAAAAATTTGCCCGACTTATCATCCCATTCCCAAACACTTTTTCTTGGGGTCAAGCTCCTTTAAATTATTCAGTTAAAAAGATAATACTTTGAAAGGCAGCCTTACCAAACTCCTTAAACCATCTTATGTCGCAGAATTTTTACAAAACTTTGTTAAAAGTCCCCTTTATAATTATTTACTTCAACAAATTAGTCATTTCAAAGGAACTGACATCGTCTATCATTCCACAATCACAGGAGGCAATCAAGTGCATGCGACACTCAAAGCGAACTATTTTGACAACAGATGATGTGGATAGTGCACTTAAATTACGCAATGTGGAGGTATATAACTGCTAAAATGATAAAATACTTAAAGAATTGAGTTTTTTACCTGCCTGTTTGCTATTCTTAGGTCTGTTTTTGTTTGTTTGTTATCTGGAGAACGTACACGTTCGCATCCAGAAACTGCAAATGTTTAATTTTGCCTTTCCCACTGAAGTTCTAATGGTTTTTGTTTATTTGCATTTCTGCCTTGGGGAAAGGTATTTGTTGATGTTTAAGGGTTCCAATGTACTTCATTTCAATGGTTCTGCATGTGTGATATTCACATAATTATTACAGAATATATCCCTTAATTTGTACATGTTAGTGTTTCGATTATTATATTTTATAGTAATTATTTCGTTTTAATATCTTTGCAGGAATTTGAGCTTAAACGATAAATCCATATTAAGCAGTCACAAACGACAATTAGGCAATTTTAATGGTGGTATCAAACAAAACACAAACCTACACCTAACTCTTAACCTAAAAATCCACAAACCTACACCCAACACCTAGCTCACAACCTAAAATCCACAAACCTAAACCTTAAAACCAAACCCAATCCTACCCTCATTGATGAATCTACCCCTCATCTCATCCCTATTCATCTTCTCATTCTCTATAAATAGAGGAGGATAGGGTGAGAATGAGGGGGAGGAGGAGAGAAGGGAAAAGGAATTAGAGACAAATCAAAACCTCTCCTCTCTCACAAGTGATTCTCATCACAAGCCACCATTTATCTATCAATCACTCATTCATCTCTCACTCACTCCACTCACTCAGCACACAGTCTCCTCGCCACCACCGAGCACCACCACCAATTCCGCCACCGTCCTCGCGCCACCACCGCGAAACAGGGGCGTGACAACCCTGTTTCGCGTCCAACTTTCACTTTGCCACCACCCTCGGCCCCTCTCCCCTGTCCACGCACCATCACCACCTCCGCACGAGCACCGCCACCGCGCGAAAACCACCGCGAAACAGAGCACCGCGGCCCTGTTTCGCGTCGCGACAGAGCACTCGCTGCTCCTCCCTCTCGGCCTCTCTTCGTCGCGAGATCCTTCCTGTCCTCACCTCTTGCGACCACCGTCACCACCACGACCGATAACCACCACCTCCTCCTCGCGAACAGAGTTCTTATCGCGAAACAGGGAGCTCCTGTTCCTCATCTGTTTTCTCTGTTTTTCTCTGTTTTCTTAGTATTTCCTCACCTTTTCTCTTCTTATGCAGGTTCTGGAAGCGATTTGAGGTCGAGGACGGGCCAGATGAGCGAGAACGAGGCCGAGAACCGCGCTGTCGCGCTGGAGAAGACGAGCGGCTACTGTAGCGCCACTGTAGCGCCACTGTAGCAGAGGCGGGAAGAGGTTATTACGGTTATTCGGCTATTCACACCCCCGTTTTTGCTCTGTACCACCACAGAGTGCTTTTGGCCAGTTTTCTCGGGATTCGCGTCCGTGCAGAGATGATTTCCACCTCCATTGACGTTGTGCCCATCGCTACCATGGATAGCTAAACCCTTCGCCAAGGCTACGATGAAACCACAGGATTTCCTAGAGTTTGTGTATTTAAATTTATTATTTTCTTTATGCTTGAACGTTAAACATATTTGATTTATGATTTTTAATAAATTGCTTTCACCGATTATATCCTGATTAATTATCTAGACTAGTCGGTAGTTAGAAGTACCCTTTGTTGAAATTCAAAAGTCTGATTTAATCAATTAATCTGAATCTGTGATTGTGTGTGCCCGTAAGAAGACACACAATGCTAGGGATTAGGATTAGTTAAAATAAACCTGTGATTGTGTGTGCTGTAAGAAGACACGCAATTCTAGGGGTTTATACCTATGCTTAAATCAATTGTGAACTTAGATTAATCTTTAGGTTAGTCATGTTAAATCTTGAAAACAATATCTTTGATTACACAAATCTCAAAGAACCTGTGGTGGATTCAATGCCTTGGTTTCCTTTCTCATATTATTTAAAACTTTTTATTTTGTTTTTAATTTGATTTTTAGTTTAGATTTAAAAATGCTGTAACCCCCTTTCCTATAAATTAGTTTAATTAAATTCTAAAATTTCAATTGCATCCACCTTCCTCGTGGGATCGACCCGTACTTGCCGTTGTCTACCAGTTAGGCACCGTGCACTTGCGGTTATTACAAGTAGGTTAAATTAACCTGTTAATTTAGGTTAGTTAAATCCGCATCAAGTTTTTGGCGCCGTTGCCGGGGAAGGTTGCGTTGTAATTGAATTTAAGATTATTTTCACTAATTATAAAAAAAAAAAAAAAAAAAAAAAAAAAAAACTTAAAATTTAAAAATAAAAAAAAACAAATTTTTTTTAATTTTTATTTTGTTCTTTTTACACTCATTTTGTGTTTGATTTTGCAGATTACACGCTTCTCGAGGATATTGGACGATCCTGCAAAATATCAAGCAAATTTTAATTTTTTTTATTTTGTGAGGAGAGTTTTAATTTTATTTTCACCTCGTTCTACGAGTGTGTGTTTGTAATAATTTTAAAATTTTACTATTTTTCATTTTGTTTAATTAAAAAAAAAAAAAAAAAAAAAAAAAAAAAACCAAAATTTTCTAAGTCAAAAGAAATTATAGGGAAACAATTTTAATTGTTACCCAATAATTTTTTATGATTTAGAAATCCGACTTCTAAGACCAAGACCAGTAAATTTATTTGCATGTGCTTGTGTGCTGATTGAAACATATAAAGAGAAGTCGGATTTTTTTTGAATTGTGCTAACTTTTTGTGCAGATTGGAATACGCACACTGTAAGTATTTCTATCACACGCAATGTATTAGCGACCAGGGTGCTTGGTGTAATTGTTTGGAAATTGTGTGATTGGTTGTTTAATTTCTGTAATTGTGGATGCTAAACTTTAGTAATTCATAATAAGCAGACCCAGCTTATAAATAGAAACTGGTGGGACTTGATATCCCCACCTCATCACTCCAGCTGTGTGCAACCAATAGCCTAACATAATTAAAATCAATTAGCAAGTTAGATAGAGCATTCTTTTAGGTACGGTGTTCATAGGACAACCAAGACCAAGGTGAATCCAATAATTTTTGTGTTGACCAAAGCTAAAAGTGACGATGGGTTTAATCATTCAATGAACTCCGAGAGGCCACTGCCACAAGGGTAATTCACCCGGTACGCCGAGTCATAAGTAAGCTACGATCCATAAGAATAATTGGTGTAACCAACAGTTTTTTTATTAGGAACACAAGCCTCAAGTGTGCATTTAACATCACATCGTTCTCACATCTATTGGCTTACAG
This sequence comes from Berberis thunbergii, assembly GCA_003290165.1. Taxonomy (NCBI): domain Eukaryota; kingdom Viridiplantae; phylum Streptophyta; class Magnoliopsida; order Ranunculales; family Berberidaceae; genus Berberis; species Berberis thunbergii. The sequence continues at coordinate 4,871 of QNQO01010974.1, read as the reverse complement.
AGCGGTAGCACAAGGAAGTACTTAATTGGACCATTGTGACCTCCTTCTCTTGTGCGATAATCCGGTTTCTTTGAAACAAAACTCTAGCCTACTGATTTTGAACTTTGCGGTGTAAAGTGTACACTTTTAGGATCAACTTGTAGCACCCATTGCTGTGTCATAAAGATTACATAAGAAATAATTGTCCCCCAAAGATAAAAAGATAATTGATCTCAAAAACGTTGATTACTTAGGGAGGCATGTTTCTTGTGCATTTATTGGTTGCTGATTGCATGTGAGTCTGTGCATATTTTGTTTAGAGTTAGTACTTTCAATCAAAAAAAAAAAAAAAAAAAAATTAATTAAAAAAAAAAAAAAAAATTTAAATTAGAAAAAAAAATGAACACAAGGGATTATCCAGCCTATTTTTTCGAGCAAGTCAATTCATTTTATGACATGCGACGACCTGAGTATGATCCATATTTAGATTATTACCCAGATCTAGCTTATCATTCTGACTTATCTTGGGCTCATGGTCAGTACCATAAAGGCCCTCTAGACACTCCTCAGACTCCTCAAGCTTTCATTCCTGATAATGAGTTAGAGGATATCATGAAAATTTTATAGAGCGAACAGGAGAAATACTTGTGCAAAATTCTCATGATATCACAGAATTGACAACTATTTTTCAACAAAATTCTCAAGCTATCCGGAAACTTGAGATGACTGTGAATCAAATAGTTGAGTCACTTCCTGAGATAGAGTCAGAAAAATTCCTTAGTGACTCATGCATCGAATCAAACTGTGTACATTCATTAGAGTCTCCCCTTGACTGTTTAGAGGCTTGTTTGACTCAATTTAGTTTAGACTTTGATGTTGATGATTCCATTAGGGAAGTCAATGATTTGCTTGACTCAGTCCCCATTGTGGATCCTAGTTATAAATGGAAGTCTAAAGTGAAGCCTCTTCTACTCAGTGAGTCAAACCTAGTCCCATCAGTTGAGCCACCTGAGCTTGACCTTAAACAATTACCTGACACCCTCAGGTATGCATTTTCAGGTGATGAGTTGTCTAGACCAACATCTCTATGTGATTCATGTGATGAGCCTGTATCACCTGATATATCCATCGTCTCATCTACTTGCATCACATTCCCATTTATTAAGGCTACCTTCACCGATCCCTTGTGTTGTAGTGAGGATTTCAGTTTGCACCATCCTGTTGTGCAAATTATTCAATCTTCTGATTTGGAACCAGACATAGGATGTTCCCTTTTTGGAGCACGCAAGGATCATTTGTTGTGTATGACTACTGGTTACTTTTGGAATGTCCTCGTGTACTTGGTGCCCCATGTGATTGCTATATTTTGGTGGGCTGATCCTCAACTGTTCAGGTTGTTGATATACGACCTTGGGATCTAAGTTTTTGTCATATTCTTCCTCTACATTTTGTTGATACACCATTTTTTTAGGAAGAATATTTGTCGAGCTGATGACGTTAAACCAAGCGCTCCTAGGAGGCAGCCTAGCTTTAGTTGTGTGTCTTTGCTGTTAGTCTGGATTGATTTTCGAGTACCCTATTTAGTTGTGTTTCACTCTTACTCGTTAGCTCCGTAACAGTTTTGACTTACAACTAGTTTTTTTTTTTTTTTAGTTTTCTTTGTTAGTGTCGAGTCTGCATTTTATCGATTTCTAATGAAAACTCCATGTTTCTTATGTTTGTGAGCCTCATTGATGGAGTGATTTCTTGGAAATTGATAAAATCTTCACCGCGGTAATACTGTTCTAACCTCCTCTCCTGTACTTATTTCATTCATTTGTAAGATTATTTTGTTAAACATTGAGGACAATGTTTGGATTAGGTTTGGGGGTAGGATTCATGAGTCGGTGAATTTTTCATTTTTTTCGTAGTATTTTCTTTTCTTTTCTTGAAAAAAAAAATGTTTTTCTGTCAAGAAAACTTGGTCTTTTACGAGTATGAAAATGGACTTTAAATGTTTTATGCTCAAGAAAATGCAAGCCAACTTGACATATTGGTATATTGATAAAGACTGAAAGTTTATTAAGATCCTTAAGTTAGATCTAGTTCATAAGATTTTTCAACTCGATTATCTTTGCACCATGAGCCATGTTAGCATAACTTGAAGTTGACGAATGAAATATATACTAGAAACCTTAGAATAATAGTGGAGACTTACCCTGAAAGCTTTGAGCCTTTCTATTTTTCTGAGGGTTATAACATAAACTCTGATTTTTCTTGAGTCTACATTATCTCGTTGATGATCTCATTATTTTAATTCTTTTGATCAATTGCTTTAGGAATGACATAAAAATTGAATTATTACACTAGAACTTCTTGGCTTATTCAATTGAGATGTCATAATACTGACCCGAACTTAGGAAATGATCTAGGCATTTTTTTCTTTAGACCATTAACTAGCCTTTTAACTTACCTATAACATTAACCTTTTTTGTAGCCTTTTGAGCCTTAGATTAACTTTTATTTGTTAACCCATTAACCTTTACCCAACTTTTCTGGGAATGTGTACGGATGAATATACTTGGTGTAAAAGGGCATGAAAGATCAAAATATAAAATATTTCATAATCCTCTATGAAAAGAAAGAGAAAGAAAGAAAGAAAGAAAGAAAAAGAAATAAGAAAGCAAGAAAGAAAAAGAAAGAAAGAAAAAAGAAGAAGGAAGGAAACAGAAGAAGAATGTGAAATGAGTATAAAGATGTGAGAATGAAGAAAAAAATTGATGGTGCCGCAACATTGATTTATTCTTAACAGCCCTAATTGTACGTATAATGGGTGTATACATTCCTAGAAATTTTTTTTAGAATCCTTTGACATTCCTTATTAACTATTAACCAAGCCCCATTACAACCCAACAAAGTCCTAGTTGATCTTAGGTAAAGGTTGGTTTCGTAGATGTGGAGATTTAATAACCAAGACCTATGGTGTTTGATTCAACATTCCCAAAAGCAATTGATATTCCTGTCCATGAGATCATGTTCATTCCATTCTTGAAAGTCCGTTCTTCATATTACTTATATGTGAGATGATTGTTTTCCATCATTTACTCTTTTCCTCACATATAAACTGAGTGAAATATCAAATCTCTGAGTGTTTTGTTGTGAGTGACATGAGAGGTTTGAAGTCAAAACAAACTTTCTACAGGAGATTTAGTCATTGTTTTACTCTGAAATGAAAGGTTATGTTGACAGTGCTATCCACACACACACATTGAGTTGAGGATGATTATGAATTTTTTCTAACCTTTGGCAGAATATTAAATTATTTGGAGATTTGTTGATACACTAAAATGACACTGTTGGTTTCTTGCATTTCTTGAAGTTTTAAAAATGAACACTGTTTGACCAAGTGTTGATTGAGTCAGTAATGTTTGTTGGGTAACATGTCTGGAAAACCCTCACGAGACTATAACTCGTCCACTAGAGGTAATCTAGGGGTTTAAAGCCTTGTTGCACGTTTAAGGTAAGTGCAACCGATGATTCCTGCGAAAGTGAGTTAGGATTTTCTTTTTATTGTTTTGCTCGAGGACTAGCAAAATATTAGGTTTGGGGGTATTTGATATTCACATAATTATTACAGAATATATCCCTTAATTTGTACATGTTAGTGTTTCGATTATTAATTTTATAGTAATTATTTCGTTTTAATATCTTTGCAGGAATTTGAGCTTAACGATAAATCCATATTAAGCAGTCACAAACGACAATTAAGGCAATTTTAATGGTGGTATCAAACAAAACACAAACCTACACCTAACTCTTAACCTAAAAATCCACAAACCTACACCCAACACCTAGCTCACAACCTAAAAATCCACAAACCTAAACCTTAAAACCAAACCCAATCCTACCCTCATTGATGAATCTACCCCTCATCTCATCCCTATTCATCTTCTCATTCTCTATAAATAGAGGAGGATAGGGTGAGAATGAGGGGGGAGGAGGAGAGAAGGGAAAAGGAATTAGAGACAAATCAAAACCTCTCCTCTCTCACAAGTGATTCTCATCACAAGCCACCATTTATCTATCAATCACTCATTCATCTCTCACTCACTCCACTCACTCAGCACACAGTCTCCTCGCCACCACCGAGCACCACCACCAATTCCGCCACCGTCCTCGCGCCACCACCGCGAAACAGGGGCGTGACAACCCTGTTTCGCGTCCAACTTTCACTTTGCCACCACCCTCGGCCCCTCTCCCCTGTCCACGCACCATCACCACCTCCGCACGAGCACCGCCACCGCGCGAAAACCACCGGCGAAACAGAGCACCGCGGCCCTGTTTCGCGTCGCGACAGAGCACTCGCTGCTCCTCCCTCTCGGCCTCTCTTCGTCGCGAGATCCTTCCTGTCCTCACCTCTTGCGACCACCGTCACCACCACGACCGATAACCACCGCCTCCTCCTCGCGAACAGAGTTCTTATCGCGAAACAGGGAGCTCCTGTTCCTCATCTGTTTTCTCTGTTTTTCTCTGTTTTCTTAGTATTTCCTCACCTTTTCTCTTCTTATGCAGGTTCTGGAAGCGATTTGAGGTCGAGGACGGGCCAGATGAGCGAGAACGAGGCCGAGAACCGCGCTGTCGCGCTGGAGAAGACGAGCGGCTACTGTAGCGCCACTGTAGCGCCACTGTAGCAGAGGCGGGAAGAGGTTATTACGGTTATTCGGCTATTCACACCCCCGTTTTTGCTCTGTACCACCACAGAGTGCTTTTGGCCAGTTTTCTCGGGATTCGCGTCCGTGCAGAGATGATTTCCACCTCCATTGACGTTGTGCCCATCGCTACCATGGATAGCTAAACCCTTCGCCAAGGCTACGATGAAACCACAGGATTTCCTAGAGTTTGTGTATTTAAAT